>PVKP010041318.1:0-18845 GCA_004027715.1 Plecturocebus donacophilus
AGTCATTCAGGAGCAGGTTCTTCAGTTTCCATGTAGTTGTGCGGTTTTGAGTGAGTTTCTGAATCCTGAGTTCTAATTTGATTGCGCTGTGGTTGTTATGATTTCTGTTCTTTTGCATTTGCTGAGGAGAGATCTACTTCCAATTATGTGGTCAATTTTGGAGTAAGCATAATGTGTTGCTGAGAATGTATAATCTGTGGATTTGGGGTGGAGAGTTCTGTAGACATCTATGAGGTCCACTTGGTCTAGATCTGAGTTCAAGTCCTGGGTATTCTTGTTAATATCCTGTCTCATTGATCTGATATTGACAGTGGAGTGTTAAAGTCTCCCACTATTATTTTGTGGGCTTCTAAGTCTCTTTATATGTCATTAAGAACTTGCTTTTTGTATCTGGGTGCTCCTGTATTGGATGTATATACATTTGTGATAGTTAGCTCTTCTGGTTGTGTTGATTCCTTTACTATTATGTAATGTTCTCCTTTATCTCTTTTGATCTTTGTTGGTTTAAAGTCCATTTTATCAGAGACTAGGATTGCAACACTGCTTTTTTTTGCTCTCCATTTGCTTAGTAAACCTTCCTCCATCCTTTTATTTTCAGCTTATCTGTGTCTTTGCATGTGAGATGGGTCTCCTGAATACAGTACACTGATGAGTCTTGACTATCCATTTTGCCAGTCTGTATCTTTTGATTGGAGCATTTAGCCCATTTACATTTAAGGTTAATATTATTATATGTCAATTTGATCCTGCCATTTTTATGCTACCTGGTTGTTTTGCCCGTTAGTTGATGCAGTTTCTTCGCTGTGCTGATGGTCTTTATAATTTGGTATGTTTTCGCAGTTTGTGGTACTGGTTGTTCCTTTCCATGTTTAATGCTTCCTTTAGGAGCTCTTGTAAGGCAGACCTGGTGGTGACAAAATCTCTCAGAAATTGCTTGGTCAAAGAGGTTTTTATTTGTTCTTCACTTATGAATCTTAGTTTGGCTGGATATGAAATTCTGGGTTGAAAATTCTTTTCTTTAAGGTTGTTGAATATTGGCCCCCAGTCTCTTCTGGCTTTTAGGGTTTCTGCTGAGAGATCAGCTGTTAGTGGAAGATTTTGTCTAAACAAAATCCAAAGCTAATTTTGAGGCATAGTGTAATAATCAATTTCTACCAATCTATCAAGCATCAAAAAGAGAAACCTGGATTTACTGCCACCAAACAATGAAGGCCATGAAAAACCAGTCTATACTGCCTTTATAAATAACCAGAAGTATTTCTTAGTGGTTTTGCATTTTTAAATTCTAATTCTTCAATGTGAGTAAGTCTAAATATATTCTATAACTTTGATTTATAAAAATGCATATTGGTGGTATTACTGTTTTTCTCACCAGAGGATTAAGGATTGCCAAGACTGTGACAAAGAAGGAATAAAATTAGAAATATGTTGAATAGATGCAATTGCTATTGAAGTTTCTGAGAAAGGGTCTATGTGTCTAGTTTTCCCTCAAGCTGTTTTTTCAATAGGTGAGGATATGATACAACTCTCAGGGAATGGTGGTGAAATCTGAGAGTAATGAGAATTTTGTTTCCTAATTCTTTACTAGTATCTTGAAAGACATAAGAATTACTCAGAAGTTTCCAGCACCAATTTAGTGTGAAAACAGTGAAGTGATATGACTATATATGGAACAGAAGGAGAAAAGGTTTGAGATAGACCTTCAAAGCTTCTTGCTGCTCTAGGGCTAGGTGAGTGATGAGCTAAATATTTCTCTGTCACTGAAAAATATGAATAGTTTAGTACAAAAGAGAGCTTGCAGATCCTGAGGGACCATAGCTGCATGTATTCTGCCTCTGAAGTCTAAATTGGACCACAGGCATCTTAGCAGTTAATGGCATGAACAGAAGAGAGCCACTCAGAACTAGTGTCTAGATTTTAGCCAGATCTAAATGGGCAGGCCTCACTGGTGACCGGACACGTTCCTTGCTACACTGTGATAAAATGTAAACTTCTAGAAATGTAAATACCATCCTTGAAAAGAAAGGTAACTGGAAAGAAATCCTGAAATAACCCTGTTTAAGCTAGTACAAGGCAAAAGATATAAAGCAAATTTATCTTAAAATGATTACATCAAATTCTTAGCATTTCACAAAAAAAGAGAGCAAAGTTAAAATTAAGTTTTTGAAAAATAAAGTCATGTTTGATTGCCCACCTACATTTTTTAATTTTAAAAATATTATATCAACCACATGTCATACAGAGAAATTAAAGTGCAAGGACGATTATCAAGGTGAGCATCAGATAAGAAATGATGATACTAAAACATGAGGGCTTCAGAAAAGTGGTCAGAAGAGTGTGAAGGTCAACTTTTAAACTTAGGGGTTATTTTTGGATCAGATTAAGATTTAATTTAGTAAACTTTGAGTAAAGCAGATTGCCTTCCATAATGTGGGTAGGTCTCAATCGAATTGAATGAAAAGTTAAACCTTCTAGATTGATTCTTGCCGGGAACTTTTCCAGCAGATAGTCTTCAGATTAGAACTGGAATATTGACTTTTCTGGGTCTCTAGGATGCCTTTTTTGAGACTCAAATGGCATCATTGGTTTTCCTGGGTCTCAAGCTTGCTGTCCCATACTACAGATTTTGGATTTCCTAGCCTCCAAAATGACATGAGGCAATTCCTTGTAATAAATCTCTTTATATACAAAAATTAAAATGAAAGTGAGTCAGAGAATAGGCAAAATATTAAATATATATGATATATATAATATCTCTCTCTCCTATGCATATATATGGAAGAGACAGAAAGATAAAGTCTCATATATATATATATATATATATGAAAGAGAGAGAAAGAGAAGGAGAAACATATATATTATTCCTATTGGTTATATTTCTCTGGAGAACCCTTACTAAATCTGAGGAACTTATTTTATTTTATTTAGCTATCAAAAGACATGATTATCACTTGACATTTGCTTTTCTTACTGATGTGATTCAGATTTATTATTTTATCAAAATTGATATAAACAAATACAAAATGATTTGATAAATTCATATGACATTTGTATAACAAGTTTCTAATAAAAAATTAAGATGTGTTCAATGTATCTTTAATTGGTATTGCTTGATGTCATGTGTTACAAGCCATATCTTTCCATAAGACAGCCCTAGAAATATCTATCACAACAAACAGGATTAGAAGGATCACATGTGTAACCCAATATGGCATTTCCTGTACTCTCACAGCGATGATATCATTAGGTAAAAAGATTTATGTTGCATCTAAGAACACAAGGCAGATGACAGGTGCTGCCAATAACTGATATGAGCATACTCTTGGTAGCAAGCAAGGAATCAGAAACAGCTTTTCCAGTTATCCAGTCTCTGTTCCATAGATAAAGAGAATAATAGACTAATTCAGTCAATTTTGTCCTACATCCAAATGATTTGTGGAGAAAATTAAACCATTTCAAAGTATTTCATTAAATTCAAATATTAACAATCAGTAAGTTTAAAAGTTTGTTGTATTAATGCTATTACGTAAGATAATTTTATTATACTTTAAAAAAATGATACATATTGGAAAGATACTCTTGGGTGTATAAATGTTCTAAAATAATAATTATCTGGATGTATTAATAAGATAATAGTGCAAATATAGGGATATAACTTGCCTCATAAGTACATAGAAATTTTCTAAAACATTCTATGTCAGAAATTTAAACCATAGGGTGAATGATCTATTTTTATTTAAGTATATTTATTATCTATTTATATTTCTTCATCTGTTTTATCCATTTCTTCTGAAAATATGCATGGAAAGATATATAAGTTATATCCAAAACATTTGTGAGAAAAATTATACATTTTTGTTAAAATTACTTTGTTGGATTTTAAAACATGCAGATAATTTCAACAAACACAGATAAAAACACTGTAAGACAAAGTTTCCCTGCTCAAAGTACTCATAACCTCTTCAACTGAATTTATAAGCTAGTAATATCAACTTATACAACTCTCAAGTTATTCCCATGCATATTACATTATGCATCTTTATATTTGCTGGTTCTCTGACCACTTTCATTTTCTTTCCTTAGCTACCTCTATTGAAGGCAATTCCTAGCTATAGTTGAAAATTTTCAAATGTGATTAATATGGAACATTGTTTAATTATGTATTCATCCTTGTATTTTTTTAAAAATTATTTGAACATTAGTCAATTGAGTTGACTTCTATGAGAACACATTATAATGACTTCAGTGATTTATTAAGGAAAACACATTTTATATCTGTTTTTGTTCTTACACTCTAAAATACTTGGCTTCCACATAAAGCTTCACTGCACTCTAATTTTCTTGTACAGACAGGCAGTGGCGAATGACAGTAAAATAATGAAGACTCTACCTGAGGACAAGAGAATACTGCCATTCTTGGTATACAGCCAAGTTATCTGCTGGATGGAAAGATGTACACTTGTTTTGCTTGACTTTGGCTCACTGTGGTGATACTGCCTTTCTTTTCTGTGAAAGGCTATATCTCCAATATTTGAACTACTTAATATGTGAATTCAGTTTGGGATTTGGCAGTCTGTTCAATTCCAAAATTCCAGCTAACCCCATACGTATATTAATACATCCACTGCTGCATTGCCACACTAACATAATAAATTGCATTCTTATCAGTTTCTTTGCTGAAAAAAACAATGTGTGTAGGACTTCTATATTTGATCCGTGGACTTCTTTATGAAGAATTAAAAAAAAAAATTCAGTGAATGTATTGGCACAACAGTCCATCAGATGTATTGTCGTTATTCTCCCTATTTATCTTTTTCTTATTAGACTCTAAGTTCATGAAGACAGAGAGCATGTCAGACTTGCTCAGGAACTTGTACTCAGCATGAGGCACTGTGCATGCCACAGAGTAGTCTATGAATAAATATTTATTAATTGATTGAATGAGTACATACTTGGTCTCATAAAAATTTTATACTCCCAACTTTCTTATTCATCTTACTGTTTTTCTGAGTATGCATTTCTCACTGCATGCTACACAGTCCATTTTCCAATCAGATTATTTTGCTGAGAATAAAGCTAAAATATAATATATTATTTGCCTTATTTTTCATTACAGTTGAATTTCTGGTATGCTCACATTAAAAAATAAAACCAACAATAGTTAATTAAGTTATGCACCAAATCTAAGAGGCTATACAAGGTATGGTGAGAATGCAAAGAGCTATAATCCTTAGTGAAGTTTCCATGAAGAGCTTAGTCTAGCTAATGTGATAAGTTTTAAACAACTGAAGAATTATATGAAAAGTTAAGTATTTAAATAACCATTCAGTATAAACAGAAAAGGGATAAAAATATGAAATTAAAAAAGTTGATTGTGCAGAAATTCAGGAAAAACTACATTTATTATTTGATAAATTTGATAAATTAGAAAAGTCTATAGAGAAGAAAAACTATGATCTGTCTTAAAGAATGGCTGAGAATTTTTTAGGTTCATGAACCAAATAGCAACATCAATACACTTCATATTTGGAACTTGAACCCCTCATTTATTTACCTTAATAAAAGTTGTATAAGATAGATTAAATTGCAGATAGAATTTGGATGTAGAAACTTTTACACTTGAAAAAGGCTTTCTACCTATGTCTTTCCTTTATCCATCAGATTGTATTATTTTTATAGGCTTCATTTTAAAAGTCATGTCTATATGGAAACTCCACAAAAAGCTTCATTTATCATTCTCTAAATAACCATCCCATTATTATTCTTTATGTTTTGTTGGTATTTGATTGAACATCAAATATGACATTTTAATTTTTTTCTGCCTAAATTCAGATCCAGCTGAGAAACAGATGTAAGGAAAGAGACACATTCAGAGCTACATATTAATTTTATTGTTTAGGTGGTTGATGAAGAACAATGAAACTAAGGCTCATTGTGACAATGGGTTTCCTTACATTGAACACCAGAAATTGAGAGACTTCTGATCCAGTCATATTTCCTGCTATTTGACTGGATCAGATTAAGTAACACAGTTTTCTTAATCTGAGAGTCAACACTCAATTTACCTGGAGAAGCAGCCTGCAATGGACCGTCTGTCTAGGAATTCAAATGTTAAAAAAAAAAAAAAGAAAGAAAAGAAAGAAAGAAAAAGAAGAAAGAAAAAACTAAGTACATTAATTTTTCTTTTTGAAATTTACCAATAACATAAATCAAACTTCTACTCAGAGTAGAAGTAAATGGGAGGACAAATGGGACTGGGAGAATTATGCTAATAGATAACTCTCCAAATAGAAGAGAATATTGTAAGTAGGGAGTAAAGGGTTTAGTAGTTTTTATTTCTTTATTTGTTGGCTTGCTTTTATTTCAAACTGAAACAGTATAAAGGGAGGGACATTAATTTTGATGTAAGAAAAATATGGATTCAGGTCTTGTCTCAACAGTTTTTCACTCCATGTTTTATAATGATATGCCTTAAAAAAATATTTTAAAATTGGCCAAAATTTTGGTTTGTTTTCTTCCCTATAGTTTGTATACTGTCTTTTCTTATAAGAATTCAGTTAACTTAAATGTGTGTTAATGTTCAATTTGCAATCTTATGTGAAAATAATCAATAGCATGTCCCCTGAAAATTATGAACTAGGTTGAAATTGTTATTAGTGCTTGGACATATTCCTTTCCTATTCTTTTTGTTCCAATTTCTCTTGCCCACATACGTCCTTTATATTTTATAAAAGACCCTCAAATATGCTGTTTTGAAACAAATGTTTCAGACACATAGTTGTACTTTTTTGCTTCCCATTTGAAGCTAATTGTGTCTTGTTTCAATTAATAAAATGTGATCAGAGATGACATGATCATTTATTTACAGAAATCAAGAGCCTATGAAAGACTCCCCATTAACCTTCCTCATGATGCAGGAATAGTGGAAACAGATGACAGTAAGCCACCATCAACAGAGGCTCTGATTAAGACAGTATACAGAGCTCTGAGCATCCATTTTGCATAGAGAGTATGAAGATAAACATTTACTGCTTTAAGATATAGAGTATTTGCATCATTTTTTGTTGTGACAGAGCTGAGCCTATGCTCATAGAGTATACAGGGTCCTTCATGATGCACCCTACTCATATTTTAGCTCTATTTCTTGAGCTCACTGTATTTCTCCATATATCTTACTATTTTATAACTCCATCACTTATTTATTCACTCAACAGAAACCTTGTGTGAGTGTCCTAGATGCCGCAGTATACAAGGGCTCAAAAAGGCACTTACCATCTTAGCGAGATAACTAATAGGCAGAGCAGTAAAACAGGAAGAAAGCAAGAAGAATAGAGTGGATGGCTGCTGATTTTCTGTGTCCTTCTCCTTTCTTTCTCCTGTTCACTATTCTCAATCAGGTTGCCAAGTCTCCCTCCATCTCATTAAGGGTTTCTTGCTCTTTTTTTTTTTTTTTTTTGAGACGGAGTTTCGCTCTTGTTGCCCAGGCTGGATGGAGTGCAATGGCGCGATCTCAGCTCACCGCAACCTCCGCCTCCCGGGTTCAAGCAATTCTCCTGCCTCAGCCTCCAGAGTAGCTGGGACTACAGGTGTGCGCCACCATGCCCAGCTAATTTTTGTATTTTTTAGTAGAGATGGGGTTTCACCATGTTGACCAGGATGATCTCAATCTCTTGTCCTCATGATCCACCCGCCTTGGCCTCCCAAAGTGCTGGGATTACAGACGTGAGCCACCGCGCCTGGCCTCTTGCTTTCTTAAAGCTTTGGACCTCACCCACCTCCAAGCTCTGGGGGTGAATACTACTGGATCAAGCTCTGCACGCTCCTTTATTCCCTTGAAAAATGTGATTGGTTTAGGATGAAGCACAATAGCAATTTCTTTGATGGTTTCCTGGGAAAGTTGCTTCCATATATTTTCAAAAAAGAAAGTTTCTTCCATATAGTTTCAAAAAACTGAATTGCATTGTATTATTCTTTCAAACTGGATAAAAACAGTTGAAGTGTAAAGACCTTGGGATTGCTAAAAACTATCAGGAGGCATGCATGGATACTGATATATGAAGAATTGGGCACACAAAAAATTGAGGGGAAAAGAAAAAAGAAACCACTTTTGTGTTGGGAATGGACAATTGGATCAAATGTTACTCTTCCTTTTGGGTATTTAATTATGAAAAAAACTAAGACTGTATGTATGTAGGTGCTTGTGTAAGCTTAATTGGATTTTCTTTTGTGATTGAAAAATGAAAGTCCTCTCTAGAGATGTGACCTGTGTGGTGGGAGATTAGAATAAGTCAAGTATGTGAAGAACTGTGTGAAGTGAGACTGAAATGAAAAGTCCTGAAAGCTACAAAAGGCTTGACTTTAATAAGGAACTAAAAAAGGAATGTCAGAGGGTCTGAATGACACTGAGTTAGAGTGGCAATAACAAGGAGTGAAGTCGAGGAATTAGGCAGAATTATGTTATTCAACCTTATTGATCATGGAAAAAAGTGTGGATTTTATTTTAAGAGCAATGAAAGCCATTGAAGGGTTTAAGCAGGGAAATAAAAGGATTTGATTTACATTTTTACAAGAGTACTACTCTGCACAAGGCTAAATGTGTAAGAGAAAAGCAAAGCAGAAGGAAGAGTTTTGTGTTAGTCTAGGGGAAGTAGACTTTAGTTGAGAATTTGCAGTACAGTATCCCTGGAATGCCTTTACAGAAACTACCCCAGGAGGATTACTCCTACTTACCTTTTGAATCTCAGCATTAAGACATTGCTTAGAGCAGAGATTAAGTTACAAAAGAGAGAGAGAGAGAGAATATATTTCAGGACAGTGTCAATCCTTATTGAGATCTTAGTCTTTAAAAAGCCATTTTTTTTGGTCAATGTGAGACTATATTATAATGAGAATTACAGAAGAAATCAGTAAATCTATATTTAGAATCATTTTTCACTAATAAAACCTTAGCTTTAATAAGAGTAACATACATTTCTTGGTGATACTCATCAGTTTTATAATTATTATAAGAGTGAGCTGGCAAAGGAGAAATAAATAAGTGAAATTTTTAAAGGGAACACAACTTTGTATTGGAGCATCCATATTTTATTCACTTCCATGAGTTCACTCTGTGCCTAATGTGAGTCAAGCTGAGAAAGGAAAAAAAAAACACGACACTGTCACTTAGGTGATACCGGAGATAACAACTGAGAAATCGTAAGGAGGGACCAGAGAGCATAGACTGATAGAAGAATAGATAAAACAAGGTTAAAAATATTTATGAAATCAAAATATAAGAATAAACTAAGGAAACTGAAATGCTCTCTACCATTATTCAGTTAGTTTAGTTTTTAACCAATGTGGCCAAAATAGTATTCAGCAAGGTTAAAAATATAAAGAAGTAAAAAGCAGAAACCACCTAATTATCTGATTCTATGTTTCTTTAATGGGTATTTATCCGTATCTTTTTTACAAAGGTCTAATTAGATCTTAACAATTACTGTATTAGTCTGCTCCTCACCAACCTGCCCCCACCCCTGCCCTGCTCACTTGAAGAACTGTGTGACAGAAGGCAGGGCAGGGGTGGGGGCAGGTTGGTGAGGAGCAGACTAATACAGTAATCAGTACAGTGGGCAATCCCTAATCAGGCATGACAGTTTGGGTGAGGACTAGCCTTTTTCATAACAGACACAATGAGTTTAACAAGAATTTTCTTTCCAGAAGCCTCCTTTATTTCTGCTCCTTCCACACATACAAAAAATAGTTGTATTAAGCCCTATGCAAGATAAAGAGTGCTTGTACAATATAGGTAGAGCATTCCTAATCTGAAAATCTGACATTTGAAATGCTGCAAAATTGAAAGCATTTTGAGTGCTAACATGATACTACAAGTGGATGATGAAGATGATATTAACACTGCAGATAAAGTGTGTATAGATCACATGGTGAAAATATGTGATGGGTTTATTAAAGAACTAGATCAGTATACATTAATAACAGAATAAGAAATCATGTCACTTTATAAAACAAAGAGAGACTTCTAAGACAAAACATTGTTAATAAGGGAGATAACTTGGCTGTAGTGCAAGCATTTGTAAGAGTAGAGAAAAGAGTATAAAAAGAATATTGGGAAGATCGAAATGTCTTAAATGCAAGGCTAATAAATGGTGAGATACATATGAATGCAGAATTCAGAAAAATTATTTTGTTATAGGGAGATGTGGAAATGGAGTCTAAATGAGAAAAATATGGGGCATGACCCAAGTCAATGGCCAAGAAATCAATAGAAAGATATAGCTAAGATAGTTTTAAGAACTAATATTTTTCTAACTATTATTTAGGGGATGATTGACAAAGATGACTAAAATTTTTTGTTTGGATTGATTTAGAGTGCAAATAATGAGTTTATTCTTCTGCATGTTTCTCTACAGTTTTGTACCCTATAGATAGAGATCTGGACTTTAGTTTCTATCAGTTACTTAGATTGAGTCATCTAGATTTAGAAAAAGGAACAAAAAAGATTCATTATTATCTCTCAACAGGTCAAGGCCTTGGAAGGAATCATAGAGTTACAGAGAAGTAGTTGACCCAAAAAATAATTTTTTGGATGATATTGAAGTAAAAAAAAAGGAATTCTAATATGGGAAGGCAGAAACTGACAAGTAAGTAAATGAACATATGAAGGGAGATGAACATTTTAAGAATGAGAGAGCAAAATGGACTAGAGTATGAGGAGAATGCTATGGAAGTTAAAGCTTCTAAAGAAAAGAAAGATTGTAGGATTTGTCAAGAGGAAATAAAGATCATTAGTACAATAATTTAATAAAATGTGAAAGTATAAGTGGGCAAAGATAAAGGATGCAGAAAATAATGGAAAACAGGAGTTTTACTAGAAGTACATTTGAGCCTATCTGTGTGATGCAGCAAAGTTGCATATCACAAAGAACTTGCATATATGTCCCAGACATGGTACACAAGCCTTGGCTGAGCAAAGAGTATCTGACAAATTCAAAGAAAACATACTTAACAGTGTTTTTAATTTTTCATTCAGATGCAAATGTAATTTTTCATCTTCAGTTGTGCTGTAAAAATTGCAGACACATGTCACTCAAAGAATTGAAGAAAAATTAAATTAAAAATATAACTTTCATTAAATATAGCTACAAAATAAAAACTCGATGTAAGTGAAAAAACACAAATATGTCATTGTCAAAGAGGATCTTAATTTAGCAAGGAAACTCTTCTAGAGTGTATTTCAATGAAACATGTCCCTAATTTCCATATTATAAAATTGCTCCCGGCTTTATGTAAGTATAATTAACAAATACAAATTGTATCCATTTTAGGAGTACAACCTGACAATTTGATATACATGTACATCCTGAAGTGATTACTGCAATGAAGCTGATTAATACATCCATCTCTTTACATAGTTTTTATGTGTGTGTATGTGTGTTGAGAACACTTGCGATCTACTATCTTAGCAAATTTTAAATATACAATAAAGCATTTTTACTATAATCACCATGCTTATGGTGTAGCTTAGATCACCATTACTTATTCATCTTATAACAGAAAGTTTGTGTTTTGGGCTAGTATTTACCCATTCCCTCCAACCCTTAGTTCCAACCACGATGCTACTCTCTGCTTCTGTCAATTCCACTTTTTCTATACTTCAAGTATAAGGGAAATCATGAAGTTTTTGTCCCTCTCTGTCTGGCTTATTTCAATTAGCGTAATGTCCTATTGATTGTCATTCACAGACGAATACAGTAATGTTGATTATCACCTGTCTCAAATCTAGCTATAGAAGGGAGAATCCCATAAGCTTTAATACTTCTACTTTTACTATGACATTTTACAATTAATATTTTTAAAAAGAAAAAAAATCAAGCAAAAACAGATTTCATCACATGAGTTTTGTTAAATGCAATAACTTGCTTCAATCAATATAGGTTATTTTTAAAAAGGGAACCCATTATGTAAATATCATATTTACTGAGGTTTAGAGTGCAATATGTATTTAAAAATTGAAAGTTAATAGGCTTATGAGCAAGAAAAAAAATTTAACATTCACTTCATAGGCTGACTTTCAGGCAATGTTTATGAATGAATTGAATGAACAAATAGTCATTATTTTATATTTTTTATACATTATAAAAATGTTACACTTAAATGATTACAACATATTTAAAGGTAATTATATTTTACAAATTAAATGAAATATATTTTATTTCTCTGAACAGATAATAAAGTAGAACATATATGTATATTTTAAAGAAATTGAGAAAGATTTTAACTAATACTTGAAAAATGAATATTCATATTGAGAGACAACATCAGTAATTACAATTTATTTTTCTTATAGTTTATTATCTTTAAGTAGTCTTTTCAATATTACCTATTATTAAATGAATAAATATAGTCTCAGTGGGAAAAAATACAAATTAATTGCAGTGTCTTTTATTGTTTTTGGTTTTGATTGATTTTGCATATTTACAGTGTATTTTATATTGATTATTTTTAAAAATTAATATAGCAGGACAATAGAATCAAAAATTTTTGAGATAAATTATATTAACTTTTAAAAGAATAGAAACAAAGACAAATGTTTTTATGAGTGTGCTTAAGAATATTTGTTATATCTATTAGACAGATATAACTCACAAAGTTTCCTTCTCTGCTCACTCAAGCCATCTTTGAATCTGTTGGGAGTCTGCTTTGCTTTTCACAAAAGCCCAATAAAGAGAGCAATAAAACTTTCTATACCCTCTTGGTGCATTTATGGCAATATCAGCCTGAACATCCAAACCAAATTTTGGTTTGAGGCATCCATCTCACAGTCATCACTGTGAGGTTTCCTATGGCAGTTTTATGTGCAGTTTTATGTGTCTTTTGAACCCCTGTTGGCTGCTATGTAAGAATGGGCCTTGAGCCTGGAACACTTTTTTACTAAGAGATAACGAATCCACATGGCAGGTACCAGGTTTATTGCCTTGTGTGGAAATACCTTTCTGTTTCAGATTCTGTGAGTTTTCCCTTTTTCTGTTTAAGCATGTTCATCAATGGCTCTCAGGTGCTCCCTCAGTCCTGGTCATAGTCCTTTCCCTCCCCAACAAAAGGGGTGCACATTGGCACATTGCTCTGAGGTAGCTGCCAAGAAATACCCACTAGCCTCCTGGAACAAACTCACACTACTGAAGCTGATCTTACTCTGCCCCATCTCTAAGGAAAGCATTGCTCTACCAGGTGCTGGACTGTGTTGTGTTTCTCTTGGTGATTCCAACACCAAGATGCAAAAGGCAGACATGTTTGGAGTTTTCATTTGGGAATGAAAACAATGTCTGGTGTTCTGCTCTACAATAATTGATTATCAAAATATAAACTTATAATAACATTTACTTATTCACTCAGTTTTACAAGATTCTGATTATTTAAAAACTCAAAAGAGAAATGTAGAACTCTGAATGCAACTCAGTTTAGTTTATTCTTATGACCCCATGAGTATGATGACTGGAATGGGTTATTTTTTTAAGTTGATAAAACTTTCTGATGAAACTATGTAACGGAACATACATATTTAAAAACCAACTGCCTCAAGTATTCATTTTCTTTATGTCACTTTTACAACTTTAGGAATAATACATTTGGGAATACAGTCTAGTACCACCTGCTCTAATATAAATTTTGAAAGTTGACAAAATATATTTAGGAATAATATAATGTATGAAATAAAAGCTGAAATTCAAAATGCATGAAATGAATTTTAAAGTAAATGGAATCCTTAATAAAAATCTACAGATTCTAACTCTTGGAGCATTTAAACTTAGTATATTCATCAACATCATTTAATGCTTAATGTATTTCAAAACACAGGACAAAGAAAATTCTTTTAGGATTTTTTGAGGAGAAATGCTTAGTTCTTGTGAGCAGCTGCCCTTATAGCATAGCTTTCACTCTGGTAAACTGAATTCATTTTTGTTTCTCTCTAAATGCAAGTCCCTTGTCTGGTCCAGAGCAATATTTCAGAACAAGAAACAAGACCTAAAAAGGAACAAGAGGCTAGTGAAGCTAAGGAGAACCAACAGCAATTATCCTTACAGTTGTTTCCATTGTTTATATGAGAATAATTATTTGGCCACTTGGAGTTATTAGATAGTCATCAGGGAATCTCTCTACTCAGGACAAGTTAGTTAAGGCATAATTACTAGCATTATATTGTCTGGAGCTGTCTGACTCTGGGTAGGAGATACTGCAGTTCACATCTGTCACACTGCTACATCTGAATCCAGCCAATGTCAAGGAGCCAAGTCCAGAACTCAACTTAGTTTGTATGAATTCCCTAATAAAATTATAAGTTTGAATCATATACAATTGCCATTTTGCAGATCAAAAACAGTAAAAAAAAATAGCCTTTTAAGAAAATATCCTTAATATATTTCATTTTGATGAAATAAAAGTAACATCTTTGAAGTGTCATTTGCTTCAATGGCATTATATATTTTTAACTCTGCTGAGCAAGGTCTGTGTTACTAGAATACTTTTTGTATGTTAATAAAGTATTATATAGTAAACAGTTCTATAAACAATAACTTTATTTTATAAATCAAAATTCTCTCAACTCATTAAAATTTTGTAATATTCAAAGGGAAATTTAGGGGAGAATGGATGTTTTTATAGACATTTATTTTATTTGAATTCTAAATATTCATAAGTATCCAATCAATGCTAAATGTAATTTTATCAATTATGTTATTTAATATTTTTCTGGTTGGAACTACATATCAGAAAAATACTACTGGATTAAATGTATGTAAAATCACTTTTAGAGCAGCTATAAATATAGCATGTTATAAGAAATAAGTGAATTCATATTTAGAAAATCTCAATATTTTATGGCATGTTAAAAAATGTGACTTAAAATACTGTCAAACTAACTTTAAAATTACAGAATAATTATGCAATTTGGGGCTTGGAGGCAGGCAGGTACATATTTGAAGTAAAATTTATCTTATAAATATCTTATGGTAGTCACAAAAACATTAGAAGGTACAATAAGTAATAATTTACTACTATTGAAACCTTTCAAAAGTGTCTCCTATTAGGTTATGTTCTTTAGGGCATGCTTTTAATGATTATTGGAGTACATATAGGATATTAAAATTTTCTATATGTTGATATGTAGATAATTTTAATTAAATTATAATGACATTATATTTGTATGTCTTTTTTTGAAAAGTGCCTATTCATGTTATTTGCCCTTTTTTTTTTAATGGAGTTATTTAATTTTTGGTTGTTAACGTCATAAAAGCAGTCAACAAACATTTAAAAATGCTCATTACTAATCATCAAAGAAATGCAAATTAAAACCACAATGAGATTACATCTCACAACAATCAGAATGACAGTTATTAAAAAGTCAGGAAACAATGGATTCTGGTGAAGCTGAAGAGAAAGACTTATATGCTGTTGGAGGAAATGTAAATTGGTTCAGTCACTGTGGAAAGCAGGTTGAAAATTTCTGAAAGAACTTAAAACAGAGCTACCATTCAACCCAGCAATCCCATTGCAGGTATATACCTAAAGGAAAATAAATCATTCTGCCAAAAGACACATGCATTTGTAGGTTTATTGCTGTAGTATTCACAATAGTAAAAGTAGGGATCAGTCAGGGTGGTGGCAAAAAATATAATGAAATATGCAAACCTCTTTGAAGGCTGGGAAATCAGGGCTGCTTTGTCCCCACTTTACACAGAGGAGCCCAAAAAGGGAAGCGAAGAGGAATCATCATCTACCTTACCACCTTGTCTGCGTCCCTCAGCCCCACAATTACCAGGTAAAAGTGACACAGAGGAGACAGAAATTCTCCCTGAGCCCCCTCCCCCAATAAATTGGAAAAAAGACAGGGGATAGACTACAGCTACGGGAGCCTGTCATACACAAGTGGGATTAGAAGGGGAGCTCTTGGCCTGCCTGGTGATGCTAGATCAACAAGGCAATTAGGTGTATGCTAATAAAGAGATAATAGAAAACATTACAGAAAACCCAGCTGCTAGCCCATTTATGTAAGGATTAATTGAAGCCATAGCAGACAACTTCCTTAGGAGCCCATGGGACTGATCAGTGCCCGCTAAAACACCTTAGATGCCAGTCAATACCTCCTCTGGAAGGCAGAATTTGATGAATTATGTGAACAGCAAACACTTTTCTAATAATGGCCAGTGTTATTCCTCCCCTGCCCGTGATGTGGCTCTTTCAAAATACTATTTGGGTAGAACAGTAACCTTTAAAGGGAGAGAAATTACAATGAGCCCATGAATTAGTTGAGGAGCAATTAAAAGCCAACCAAATAGAACCATCTAATAGCCTTTGGAATTTGCTCCTTTTCATCATTCCCAAAAAGTCTGGAAAATGAAGACTTTTGCATGACTTATGGGCTATTAATGCTAATTTGCAATCTATGGGGCCTGTTCAACAGGGGCTCCCTTCCCCCATAGTGATTCCTCAGGATTGGCCTATAGTTGTTATTGATTTAAAAGACTGCTTTTATACTATTCCCCTTGCAGAACAGGACAGAGAAAAATTTTCATTTATAATACCAACTATCAATAACGAAAGGCTAGCTCACTGATTTCGTTGGAAATTGCTTCCTCAAGGAATGCTGAACAGTCCTACCACTTGTCAGTATCATGTAAATCAGGCTTTGCTCCCTATTAGGAAAGAATTTAATTGTAAGAATATTCATTTTATGGATGATATTTTACTAGCAGCCCCAATAAAGCCAGTACTTTTAAGTTCATATGCTTCTGTCCAAAGGAATACACAGTTAAGAAGTTTAATCATAGCATATCTGAAAAGGTACAAATGTCCTCTCCTTGGAAATATTTTAGGTACATACTAACTTCCTGGTCAGTAACACCCTAGAAGGTTAAATTAAATACTAGCAACTTACATACTTTAAACGATTATCAAAAATTACTGGGCAATATTAATTGGCTTTGCCCAACCTTAGGCCTAATACTGATAAGTTGCAAAATGTGTTTTCTATCGTAGGCAGTGCTGCCCTGGATTGTTCCAGGTATTTAACTCCTGTAGCAAAAAAGGAAATTGAGGACATAGAGGGAGCTATTTCTCTAAGGCAACTAGATCACATAGACCCAAGATACTCAGTTCAATTTTTTTTTTCCTATTAAATATTCCCCAGCAGGATTACTAAGACAGATTGCTCCAGGAATATGCTTCCTAGAATTGATTTTTATTCACATACCAGGACTAAAACACTATTTGCCTATATCCAGCTAGATAGTAAAGTCATCTATACTGGTCTCAGACAATGCAGTCTGTTGTGAGGTTATGATGCTGATGTCATATGAATTCTTTCGAGTAAAAAGCAATTTGAAGCAGTATTGCCCTTATCTCTAGATCTTCAGATAGCATTCTCTAATTATGAAGGCCATATAGAGCATGCCCTTTCTGTTAATACGCTACTTTAGTTCTTATCTAGTACTCCTGTAGTTTTACAAACAAAATAGTTCACTCCCCCATACCTAACGTTGTAATGCTTTTTACTGATGTTTACTGATGGCTCTGGTGAAAATGGACAAGTGGGTATCTGGTGGAAACCACATAATTCCCTCACTGGATCTGAATTTACTAGCACTCAAAGAGCTGAGGTTGGAGCCCTAACATTAACCTTGGAGACCTTTTCTGCTCAGTGCATCAATATTGTTAGTGACTTTGCTTACTCTGATTATTTGTTGCAGAACCTTGATACAGTCCTTATTAAGTCTACCCTTGAGCCAGCCCACCCTGTGTACACTTCAGCAATTGTATACACATCCTATTTTTATCACGCATATTCGATCCCACAGCTCACTGCCTGACCCGCTGGCTTAATGCAATGATCAAGCAGACCTGCAAGTTATGTTGTCACTACCTAACCAAGCCACCCAATCATATCAATTTTTCAACCAAAATTGCAGAAACTTAACTAAACAACTTCAGCTTATCTAAACACTAGCTAAACAAATTATCCTGCAATGCCCAGATTGCCAACTCATAGGTACGTCCCATCCTTCAACTGGTGTTAACCCTAGAGGACTAGAATATAATCAGTTATGGCAAACAGATGTTACACATGTCCCTGAATTTGGAAAACTAGGATATGTACAATGAGCCCATGAATTAGTTGAGAGCAATTAATCTGTTGATACCAACTCTCACCTAACTAGTGCTCATGCTTTTCCTGGAGAGTCCACCCAATACATCAGTAAACATCTTTTAACTTTTGCATTTATGAGGCAGCCCACAAATATTGATAATGATAATGGTCTGGCTTATGCCAGCTTACAATTTCAATAATTTTGTCACACATGGAATGTCCAACATTCCACATGCATCTGGTATAACCCCCAAGGAAAGGCCATACTAGAATGTGCCCACTCCACCCTTAAAAATATGCTCAGAAAACAAAAAACGGGGAGTATGAGGAAGGACGCTGTAACACAACTAGCGCAAGCCTTATTTACTCTTAATTTTTAAAATTTAGATGACAAATTTTAATCAACTATAGAAAAGCACTTTGCTAAGACCTCTTGTGACATGGTAGAAGCCCCATAAAGCTGCACACCTCAACCATACCTCAGCTTTCTGTTGAAACTGCTCTCTGTAACCCAAATGTGACAGGCAAGCTGTCCAAACCCACGCCATCTTGGCCCCCGTGACTTGTAATTTCCACCCTACCCAGACAATGTGCAAACAAATGCTAATCTTGACTTTTGTGAACCGCTTAAGTAACAATCAGAATGTCAAAAGTCCCCTGGCCCTCGGAATGTCCGGAGCCCCTCACCCTCATCTTCGCCCAGGAG
>PVKP010041319.1:0-18841 GCA_004027715.1 Plecturocebus donacophilus
CCAACCTCAGGTGATCCACCCGCCTTGGCCTCCAAAGTGCTTGGATTACAGGCGTGAGCTACCACGCCCGGCCAATTTTTTGTACTTTTAATAGAGACAGGGTTTCACCATGTTGGCCAGGATGGTCTTGATCTCTTGACCTCATGATCCACCCGCCTCAGCCTCCAAAAGTGTTGGGATTACAGGCGTGAGCCACTGTGCCCAGCTACCATAGTTCTTTTAAAAAACCTTGCAGTTTCCTGAGTGACAGGAGTGAAAAGAATACTTTGTTGTTCATAACAAGCTCCATTCAACCATACCTGAGTTTATGCTAATGAGGTGACTCTTGGTGGGGCCTTTAGTTAGCTTCAGAATGGGATGTGGGGCTGGTTGCCAGAGGAATCAGCCATGTATTTTTAGAGGACTGGAACATTCACTGATCTCCTCACTGACCTCCTATTCTTGACCTCTGGGAAGGAGAGAAGGGCCTGAGATTTCGTTCTAGTCACCAGTGGCCAGTGATTTAATCATGCCTACCTAATATGCTCTCCATAAAAACCCCGAAGGGTTTGAGAGCTTCCAGGTGGGTGAATGAACACATGGAGATACTGAGAGGGTAACACACCCCAAGAGAGCATGGAAGTGCTATGCCCCTCTCTCAGACTTTGCCCTATGCATCTTTTCCATTTGGTTGTTCCTGAGTTGTAACCTTTATAATAGCCCATAATAATAAAGTGCTTTCCTAAGTTCTGTGAGCCACTTTAGAAAATTATTGAACAGAGCTAGGGGCATGAAAAATCCCAGATTATAGCTGGTTGGTCAGATAGTACAGAATCACAACCGGGACTTCCAACTGGCATCCAAAGTAGTAGGGGTAGTCTTGTGGGACTAAGTGGTCTCTGTTAACTCCTTGTAATTAGTGTTAGAATTAAATTGTTGGCCTGATGTGGTGGCATGCACTTGTAGTCCCAGTGAAACCCTGTCTTAAAAAAAATAATAAAATTTTGAAAAGATAATTAAGTTGTAGGACACCCAGAGAATTGGAGAATTAGGAAAACCTACACATTTGGTATTGGAAGTGTGAAAGTGTATGTAGAAAAACAGTTTGTTTTCCCTTTAACTGGTTATATTAGTCCCATTTGTAGCTGTTCTGTGTCATTGTATGAATGGGGCAGAATATAATTTTAGTGGAATGTTGGTGGAAATATTCCTACTTTTTGTATTGTTGACTAAGAGCATAAAAATAAATTTTTATTTCTGAATTTTGATCCATATTTATGATGTTAAATCAAGGCAATATTTTGTTGTACATTCAGCTAGAGAATTCAGAGATCTCTAAGACTTATTTTTTTAAGGACTATAATTTTCATAGGTATGGATATTATGTTTCAATGTAAGGAATTTATACGTTACATTGTTTCTCTTTCAGGGTAATAGATGGTCTGGAAACTCTAGATGAGTTGGAGAAGTTGCCGGTAAATGAGAAGACATATCGACCTCTTAATGATGTACACATTAAGGACATAACTATTCATGCCAACCCATTTGCTCAGTAGCTGTAATAGACCTAGAAACGTAACTTGACAAACTGCTGGAACACACTTATTGTGGTTTACCTGGTTTTAATTATGTCAGAGATTGCATCATCCTTCTGCTTGTTCACAACTATGGTCTTCTATGAAATGGTGGTACCAAGGGGTGCCCAGCAGCTTTTATCCCCATTCTTAGAGCATATTCTTTACTATGATTATCCAAAATATTTTAGTTTTAATACAGAAAATATATTGTTTAATTTTTGTTACATGTAAAGATTCATTTTTAAATGCTGAGCCTTAAGTGCAGGCATTTTTGAACAGCCTGATTACATACTCCTACCACAGCAAGTCCATATCCTGGAAGTGTTATTTTATAAAAAAATAAAAAATGTTTTAAGGAATTAAGTTGTAGGACAAATTGAATATTGTGTAAAATTACCTTCAGGTTATGAAGGTAATTTACTTTCATAAGGTATATATGAAACATAAATGAACTTCATTTTTAAATCTGGGTCTTATCCCCAAGATATCTTATTTGTATATGCAAGTATTCCCAAATCTGAAAATTTGGGTATTCCTAAAACCAATACTAATGGTAAGAGCTCTACCAGTAATTATTCAATTTATACAGTTAGAAAGAGGAGGAACAGGATAAAAAGATAGTCTAGAAAGGCCAGCCAATCATCCATTTGCTATTTTCTCTGATCTTTAGGTTTACAATAAAGGCTCTAAGACGTCCTGGAATAGGGCCAGGCATGGTGGCTCACACCTGTAATCCTAGCACTTTGGGAGGCTGAGGTGGGTGGATCACATGAGGTCAGGAGTTCAAAACCAGCCTGGTCATCATGATGAAACCCCCTCTTTAAAAAAAAAAAAAGTCCTGGAATATAGTAAATACTCAACATTTCCTAACTGATTTGCTCATGGACTTTTTTTTTCTTTTTTTTGGAGATGTAGTCTCATTCTTGTTGCCCAGGCTGGAGTGCAAATGACACGATCTTGACTCACTGCAACCTCCGCCTCCCAGGTTCACGAGATTCCCCTGCCTTGGCCTCCTGGGTAGGTGGGATTACAGGCATCTGCCACCAAGCCTGGCTTTTTTTTTTTTTTTTTTTTTTTTTTAAAGTAGAGAACAGGTTTTACCACGTTGGCCAAGCTGGTTGAAAACTCCTGACCTCAGGTTATCTCCCCACCTCGGCTTCCCAAAGTGCTGGGATTATAGGCATGAGCCATCAAGCCCGGCCTGCTCATGAATATTTTTCAAGGCATATCTTTTTTTTTTTAATTTAAGATTCAAGAGGTACACGTGCAAGTTTGTTACAAATATATATCCCATGGTGCGAAGTTTGGGCTTCTAATGATCCTGTCACCCAGATAGTTAACATAGTACGTAAAAGGAAGTTTTTCAGCCTTTGCCCCCATCCCTTCCTTCTCCTTTTTGGAGTCCCCAGTGTTCACTGTTCCCATCTTTTTGTCCATGTGAACCCAAGATTTAGCTCCCATTTATTGTAACTGAATGCAGGCTGGGCTGCACGCCACTTGCAAAGTCAATAACAAGGAGATGCAGTGAAAGGAAGGTGACTTTATTCCAGAGCTAGCAGTAGGGAAATAGCCAAAGCTAGTACCTTAAAAAATCATTTCAAACTTTAGGCTGGGGAGAGGGGCTTAAAAAGGGAACTTAGAAAGGTAGGCATGTGGGAGTGGTGCAGGGTGTCAGGTCTCTGTGGCTTTCTCTGGTGGCTATCCTTGAGTTGGCGTCCACCTGGAGTGGGGGCTGGCACCATCTCAACAATGCTGGGTTGTTGACTAATCACCTTAAGGTAATCTCTGGAATTTTGCAGCTGGGTCTCCAAGGCTGGTCTATCTCACAATTAACCCTTGATGGGCCAGGTGCAGTGGTTCACACCTATAATCCGAGCACTTTGGGAGGCCAAGGTGGGAGGATCACCTGAGTCCAGGAGTTTGAGCCAAGCCTGGGCGACATAGGGAGACCTTGTCTCTACTAAAAATTGAAGAAAAAAAAAAAAAAGCCATGTGTGGTAGCACACACATGTAGCCCCAGCTACTTAGAAGGCTGAGGTGGGAGGATTGCTTAAGCCAGGGAAGTAGAGGCTACAGCGATCCATGGTTGTGCCACTGGACTCCAGCCTGGGCAATAGAGTTATAGACCCTATAGATAAGTGTGTATAGTGTAAGTTTAACAAGCATACAGTTAGATAAATGTGCATAGTGTAAGGGAGTGTGAGGTGGGAAAGGGATGAAATCAGGGTTTTAACAAAATTACATCCTGAAATTAAGAATGAAAAAAAATTTTAAAATGCATTTCAAGGCTAGGATGCTTGGTTACAAGTGAGAAAATAAGGCATATCTTCGAAAATATTGAAGAATAGGGCTTTACAGAAGATCCATTTGAAAAATGCAATGAGTTAGTTAAAGGCACTGGTTGTGGAGTCCCAGGCTGTGTTCGAATCACAGCTGTGCCCCTTACTGTTAACTTTAGGCAAGTTAACATCTCCAAGCTTTAGTATTTTCATCCGTAAATAATACATCATAAGACAATTGTGAGAGTGAAATGAAGTGTGTGTAAAGCTGGCATGTAGTAAGTAAATGGAAGCCACTCTCCTAACATTCATGTCCACCACAGGGCTCACACCTCATCAAGCCATTTATTGGGTTCTGCCATTCATTTCATCAAGACCATATTCTGCTCACTGCCTAGATCAAGGTGGTTGGATTGGGTGGCATCAGTTTTTGGTTTGTCTCATGTCTTCCAATGGCTGATCTAATTAATGTTTTGATTCTTTCTTGACTAGTTCGGAGTTAGCTTATAGCTATTCTCTTGTTACCATTTATACTTTCCACTAAACAGAGGTGCTTTTACTAGCAGAGAATCTGTATCTATACAGGTCTGCAGCAACCTCAATTCTTGCCTTCTCAGAAGAAATAATTCGACTAAGGGGCATAAGGCAGGAGAGACTGAGTCATGTTTTAGAGCAAGAGTGAAAGTTTGCTTTAGAGGAGGAATGCAAGGAAGGAAAGTACACGCTTGGAAGAGGACCAAGCGGGTGACTTGAAAGACAAGTGTGTGGCTTGAGCTTTTGACTTGGGTTTTTAGACGTTGGTAAGTATAAAGAAGTAACCGGGCCTTGCGTTTCTTCTCCTGACTCGCACTCCTGAGATCTTATTGGGAATCTGCTGATCATCAGTTTCAGGTGTTTTCCATTAGGAGACTGATTTTGCCCTGGTGCCAGCTGTGACCAATTATTACTTTAGCAAGACAGTTATAACCATCTGAACCTGACCATCTCACCTAATGGTTGTCCAACACTCCTAGTATGTGTTTGGAGGGAGCCATCTCCTGGCCTGCTCATACCTGACTAGCTACCTACTCTAACAGTGCCAGTTATACTAATGACTTTACATTGTGTTTCATCTTTTAAATTTAATCACTTAGGTTTCTAGAAGTAGTATTAAGGCCTTTCTTTGGCCAGACCTTGTTTTGCCACTTTTTTTTTTTTTTTGAGATGGAGTCTCACTCGGTAGTCCAGGTTGGAGTGCAGTGGTGTGATCTTGGCTCACTGCAACCTCTACCTCCCAGGTCCCAGTTCAAGCAATTCTTCGGCCTCAGCTCCAGAGTAGCTGGGATTTACAGGCACACACCACCCTGCCCAGCTATTTTTATTGTATTTTTAGTACATACAGGGTTTCACCATGTTGGCCAGGCTGATCTTGAACTCCTGATCTTGGGATCCACCTGCCTTAGCCTCCCAAAATGCTGAGATTACAGGCACTTTGGGAGGCCAAGGCAGGTGCCCGGCCTGCCACTTTTAAAATAGAGATGGGGTCTCACTGTGTTGCCCAGGCTGGTCTCCAACTCATGGACTCAAGGTTGATTCTCTTGCCTGAGCCTCCCAAAGTGCTGGGATTACAGGTGTGAGCCACCTCTCTGGCCTTGCCACTTCTTATACCTTGTACATTTCTTCCCCAAACATGTCATTTAAAGTTTTGTGGTTACTCTTAAGTAACATGACTGTTAGGATGTTTTGTACTTAGTGGTATTCCTCCAAGTTTTATTCTAAACTCTGCCACTTTTTTTTTTTTTTTTTTTTTTTTTTTTGAGATAGTTTTGCTTTTGACGCTCAGGCTGGAGTGCAAAGGCACAATTTCGGCTCACTGTAACCTCTGCCTCCCGGGTTCAAGTGATTCTCCTGCCTCCGCCTCCAGAGTAGCTGGGATTACAGGGGCCAGCCATCACACCTGGCTAATTTTTATATTTTTAGTAGAGATGGGGTTTCATCATGTTGGCCAGGGTGGTCTCGAACTCCTGACCTCGTGACTCCCCTCCTGAGCCTCCCAAAGTGCTGGGATTACAGGCATGAGCCACTGCACCTGGCCCACTCCGCCACTTTTAATTAACAGTGCCAATATGATGATTTTTTTGGTTTTCGGAGTGTTAGTCCAAACCGCACGATTTTGTAAACCCCTGCCCCCTTTCCACTCCCCCCCTTTTTGCAGACCTTGGTCAAAGTGAAACATTCCACGCGGGTTGGGGCTGTGAGAAACAGCCTGCCCAACCACCTGACCACAAAAAGGACAAAGGCCCAACTAAAGAAACAACCCAATCATATTCTGCTGGGAGAAAGTGCAAAGAAGACCACATTCCTGCGGGGGCGTGGCGGCTCACGCCTATAATCCCAACTCTTTGGGAGGCGAGGCTGGTGGATCACCCGAGGTCAGGAGTTCCAGACCAGCTTGGTCAACATGGCGAAACTCCTCTGTCTCTACTAAAAGTACAAAAATTAGCCAGGTGTGGTGGCGCCTGCCCGCTACCGGGGAAGCTGAGGCAGGAAAATGACTTGAACTCAGGAAGCAGAAGTTGCAGTGAGCCAAAATCGTGTCACTGCACTGCAACCTGGGTGACAGAGCAAGACTCCATCTCAAAAAAAAAAAAGGAGGGGGGGTGGCGGGACCAGACGCAGTGGCTCAATCTGTAATCCCAGCACTTTGGGAGGCCGAGGTGGGCGGATCACGAAGTCAAGAGATCGAGACCATCCTGGCCAACATGGTGAAACGCCGTCTCTACTAAAAATACAAAAATTAGCTGGGCGTGGTGGGGGGACGCCTGTAATCCCAGCTACTCCGGAGGCTGAGGCAGGAGAATCGCTTGGCCTGGGAGGCGAAGGTTGTAGTGAGCCGAGATCGCACCACTGCATTCCAGCCTGGTGACAGAGTAAGACTCTGTCTCAAAAAAACAAACAAAAAACCACCACCACATTCCGCAGGAACAAGGGCCAAGAACCGCCTTATCATGGGAACATCTTATCAACATCCGGCAGGGCAGCAAGCCAAACGGCCCAGACCCCTCCCACCCATACTCGTAAGTACCCCATTGGTGGGCACTGGCATTATGCTGGTTCCCCATATCTGTAGGTCTTAGGCTGGATATAAAGACTGCATTTGCTGTACAGCCTCCATTCTTTGTCTTTAACGCTCACTTTCCCTTCAGAATTTAACAAGGAGCTTCTTCTTAAAATGTGTGCCCAGTTACAGCCATAAAGGTATCATAGACAGGGAAATAAGCTGCCCACGTTAGGCCTAATGCAGGCACCATGAGGATGAAGGTGCAGAACATTGATTTCTGTTGGTTCACAGAGCTGACACGCTCACACTGATCCCATTAGTAATTTGAAGCCATCTGACTCTAGTGGTGTAATTTTTTTTACTTATTTATTTTTAGAGACAGCGGTCTCGCTATGCTGCCCAGGCTGGTCTCGAAATCCTGGGCTCAAGCGATCTGCCCGCCTCGGCTTCCCAAAGTGCTAGGGTTATAGGCGTGACCCACCGCGCCGTTAAGTATTATTTTTTATTTATTTATTTTTTTTACGGTGGCGGCCCAGTCTCGATGCCGCGCGGCGCCGCGGCCGGACCGGAGCTGCCAAGCATTATTTTTAAAGCAATTGTTTTAGTGGTCGCAATCAGGGAACATGCTATTGTGTATCGCGATTCCCTCACTTTTCGTTGTTCACAAGTTGTTTCCTGTTCTATTGTTCGGAAACAATTTTCAGTAAGTGGGGACGACACTCTCCTCCCCAAATACTTCCAGCGTTTTCTCGGGATAGGGAGACTAGAGAAAACATGGCGGCCGCGACAGCTTCTTTTTCTCCGTCACAGCTGGCTCCGGCCCCCGCACCTAAGCCAATGGTGGTCACGCGTACGCCACCCCCGCCCCTCCCATATGCACGCCCGTGCATGCCCCGCCCCGCGGCGGAGACGCGCTCGCTGCGTCATTAGTGTTTTCAACGCGAGTCCCGACGCTGCGGCTGTCAGCTCCATTTTGTTGTCGTTGGCCGTCGCAGTCAGCTGGGTGATTCCTGAGATAGCGTTACAAGCTTTGTCTCCTTCGGCTTGGAGTCTGTCCAGGACGGTAAGACGCAGGAGGGAACAGACTAGGTGACAGGGCCGTTCCTGTGAGCCTCGCGGGCGTCTGGCGCTGCCCCTTTTTCCCGATTGTTTGCTGCTCCCAGTACGCGGTGCGACGACTGCCTGCTCCCTTCAATCCCAGGCTGCACAGGGGCGGCTCGCCCATCTTTCCTGCGCGGCCGAGCCCGTCGCCGCGGGGTCCAGCCTGCAGGGGTAGTGACGGTGTTTGCTAGGCCGGCCGCGCCCTTGGAGCGTACCCCGTCCGCAGAGGGAGCAGCGCCGCCTGACGCATCGGGATGACCGGGCGGGTGCCATGTTGTCGGCCGCCTGGGTCGAGCTGTAAGATGGCGGCCGGGCGAAGGCCGGCCTCGGTCACAGGGCGGAAAGGCGAGGCTCCCTGTTGGGGGTGGGATTTGTTGAGATTCCAGAAAAACGCCGCTGTGGGGAAATGTTGTCTGCAGCTAGGGGAGAAGAAGACAGAACCCATAGGGGTTACACTCAATGTCTAATGATTAAAGGGTCGGCGTAAACATCGCGAGTGGCTTTGTCCTTAGTGGTGATAACAAAAACCAGATTTAGGGACTGGAGGAAAGAGAAATGACTGGTTGTATTTGAAGGAGCGTTGTGACAAGTCAGGTGACCAAGCATTTTATGCCATGGCGTTTCAGACCACTCCGATTGGGTTAACAGTTGGAGCTTTTTTTTTTTTCTTTTTTGAGACCGATTCTCTCTCTGTCGCCCAGGCTGGAGTGGCGTGGTGCGATCTCAGGTCACTGCAACCTTCGCCTCCCGGGTTCAAGCGATTCTCCTGCCTTAGCCTCCCGAGTAGCTGGGATTACAGGCCCCCGCCACCACGCCGGGCTAATTTTTTCTATTTTTAGTGGAGACGGCGGTTTCACCATATTGGTCAGGCTGGTCTCGAACTGATGACCTCAGGTGGTCCATCTGCTTCGGCCTCCCAAAGTGCTGGGATTACAGGAGTGAGCAACTGCGCTCAGCCTGCTTTTTTGTTTTTTGACACAAGGTCTCGCCCTGTCTGGAGTGCGCAATGATGGCTCACTGCAGCCTCGACTTCCGGGCCCAGGTGATCGCCCACTTCAGCCTTTTGAGTAGCTGGGACTACAGGCGCGAACCACCACCCCTGGTTTTTTTTTTCCTTCCTGTGTTACCCTGGCTGGTTTCGAATTCCTGGGCTCAAGCAACCCTCCTGCTTCGGCCTTCAAAGTGCTGGAGTTCTGCGCCCAACCCAGTTTGAGCGCTTCAAAAATTGTACCCAGGCTAGTCCAATGGTAGTGGGTTATCAGAACTTACTAATATTAGTGTAAGGAAAGTTGGTATACAGCCCCCACCTCTAAATTTGACTGGCTTTTAAAAAAAATCGTACACGAAGACGTGGAGGGTGGAGGGGTCCCGCCAGTAAGAAAGATCGGCAGTTTATGAAGTCGTTCTATATAATGTCTTTTTCAAGTTGTTAGGTAAGAGATTTTCGATTGTTGGAAGCATTTCTGAAAAGAAGGTAGCTCCTACCATTCTCAAATTGTGTTAACATTGCGTTTAGGATAAACTATATCGTACGTACTTGAGAGTGGTACTGGAAACATGGTATTTTGTCGTTTTTGTATTCTGATGCCACCGTTGCCTTCGTGTGTAATTAAAGTCCTTAGTAGTTTACCCGTTTACAGAAATAGTCTATAATGATTTTGTGTGATGATTCTATCTGCAACTCATACAGTTGCAGATTACGTTTGCAGTAATCAGAGTAATGCAGTGTTGGTGAAGAACATTTATGATTGCATTTGAGTTGGAGATTAGTTTCTGATACACGTTTAAACTAGGAGAATGACATGTGTGGACTCTTACAGTGCATTTGTGCTACTGACAGGGCAGAGGTAAAATTTACCAAAGTTAGTAAATTGTGATTGCTGTCTCTACTTGTTTAGCTTTTTTACATTCTTCCAATAAATCTGGGCATGACATGGCTGATGCAGAGAGCCTGTGAATAAAGTTCAAACTTCAGAATATGGGACAACACAATTGGATTTATCAGTGATTTCAGATTGGGTGTCAATGATTTTTGAATTTTGATTTAAAAAAAATTTAAGAAGTAACAAGGGGACTTTTGTAAATAAGAGTTTTAAACAGCTCGGTGTGGGATACAATTTAACTAGGAAAAACTTGCCTTTTGTGTAGATGAGACACTCAAAGAGAACTTATTGTCCTGATTGGGATGACAAGGATTGGGATTATGGAAAATGGAGGAGCAGCAGCAGTCATAAAAGAAGGAAGAGATCACATAGCAGTGCCCAGGAGAACAAGCGCTGCAAATACAATCACTCGAAAATGTGTGATAGGTAAGGAGGGTACTTAAAATGTCCGAATATAAAAATACATTTTTATGACAAAATTAGTATCACTTAAATACATGGTTACTGTTCCTTTGTGTTTCCAATGAGAGATTTTGGTGGTTTGTAATGTTTGTAAAATTGTGCTGGTTGTGGGGGAGTCTTAAGTGCTGTCTTGAAAGATTCGCTGAGAATGTGAGGATATTTGGTCTTAGCATAAAACATTGAAAATAATTTTTATTTCTCTAGCCATTATTTGGAAAGCAGGTCTATAAATGAGAAAGACTATCATAGTCGACGCTACATTGATGAATACAGAAATGACTACAATCAAGTATGTGAACCTGGACATCGCCATAGAGACCATGAAAGCCGATATCAGAACCATAGTAGCAAGTCTTCTGGTAGAAGTGGAAGAAGTAGTTATAAAAGCAAACACAGGATTCACCACAGTACTTCACATCATCGTTCACATGGGGTATGAACATTTTTAAAACATTTTGGAAATTTTATATCCCATGTGGAACAGCAAAACTTGAATTTTTGTGTTTGAGAAAGTTTTAAGATGAAGCATCTCAGTTTTAATCTGCAGGATTTTTTTTAGTGTTTGTGCATTGGATAGGAAGTTCCTCAAATAAAGTACACATTTAGTGTTATAATAGATTTAATTATTGTCTCCTAATTGGCATTATAGTGAAATGGTGGAAGTTAATTTAGATTAGTTGAAACTGAATACTAAATATTCTAAAAGGTTTTTTATGATACTTCAAGAAATCTGATTGGTTTTGGTATATTGAAACCTTATCAGAAAAGTAGAACAGGCATTTTATTTTTATATAATTTAGGATTAGGTATGCTTCTTAGTTCTAACAAGGCATGTTTTCTAACCCTTCTTTCACTAAGCAAACCAGAACAGATCTTAACTGTTACAGGTTATATATTAATTTGGAGATCAGCTCAGATGACACTAAAAATGCCATAGTGTTGTTCTTGTATGCCAAATATTTTTTCCCCCAAAATTAGCACTTTAATTTTATTTACTGTTAATAGTATTTGTTTTCTTAGATTAGGTAGGAAATCTTAATTTGGCCACCGTCTACTTTAACAAGTAAATATTACATCCTACAATTTTGCAACATTAAATTAGAACACTAGAAACTAAAAAATTATGTTTCAATGAATGCTACAACTAAGCATTTTTTTTTTTTTTTTTAAGAAAAACAATTGTATTATGTTTTGTTGCCTTGCCACTTTGAGTATCTTATCTGAAAATCTGTTCCTTGCCATGTTTTTCTCCTGTTAACATAAACTATGTGCCCTGTGAATTTCTGGGGACTGAATTTGAAATTGCTCCTGCCAACCGTTTGTGGCCTGGCGTGTATCTGAATGCCTGAATATCTCCCCGCTGAATGAATTTCGTATTCTGCCCTGAATTCACTCGGGTATATTGATTGGCTGGATGATCTTGGTGCCGCCCACTTGACGTTTCCAGAAGAGTCACCGAAGGAAAAGAACCAGGAGTGTAGAGGATGATGAGGAGGGTCACCTGATCTGTCAGAGTGGAGACGTACTAAGTGCAAGATGTATAGAATATTTTTCAACACTTATTAACTTTTCAGATAACATAATCTATATATAGATTAAGCTTTCAGGGATTTGGAAATCTTTTTTTCTTTCTCTTTTTTTTTTTTTTTTTGTTTGTTTTTCCATTTCTTTTGGTGGGGGGGATTGTATTTTTGCTTTCTTTAGAAATATAATGTTTGTTATACAGAACTTCCAGAACAGTAATCAAAATTAATGAAATTAGACCTAATAATTGTTTTTTGATGGTGTTGACCAAAATAAAATAAATATCTAGTGATAAGGAAATTGGTAGCATCAACTAGAATAATCTACATTGATAGCATTTATTGTGATAAGTACATTGTTTCCACTTCTTGGAATGACTGAGATTTATTTCTCTCTTTTAGATGAAATTGTTGATACTTTAGGTGAAGGAGCTTTTGGAAAAGTTGTGGAGTGCATCGATCATAAGGCGTAAGTTTTCTATGTTGGGATTACATTTAGGGAGGTTGGCAATATGGGCAGTTAGTTTAGCTTTAGAAAATGGTCTGACCATGAGTTACATACATATACCTTTTTTACTTGGCTGTAAGAAATTTCAAATTAGAAGTACTTACCCTTCATATTTTTCTTTTTTCTTTTTTTTGCCTTTGCAAATAGCCCTTCATATTTTTTAAACAGCTACTAATAGTATGTATAGCTTCTAATTTTAGGCCAAGAACACACATTGTGTTGTTTTGAAAGTATTCTTTGGCCGGGCGGGGTGGCTCATGCCTGTAATCCCAACACTTTGGGAGGCCGAGGCGGGTGAATCACGATGTCAAGAGATTGAACGCATCCTGGTCAACATGGTGAAACCCTGTCTCCACTAAAAATACAAAAATTAGCTGGGTGTGGTGCTGCACACCTGTAGCCCCAGCTAGTTGGGAGGCTGAGGCAGGAGAATTGCTTGAACCTGGGAGACAGAGGTTGCAGTGAGCCAAGATCGCGCTACTGCACTCCAGCCTGGGGCCTGGCGACAGAGCGAGACTCTGTCTCAAAAAAAAAAAAAAGAAAGTACTCTTTTTTTGTCCTGCCAGACACCATTGTTAGGCTATACTCCTTCCTACCCCCATATGAGTGGTTCTCAGCCTTGGTTTTATGTTAAGATCTTTGAGAGGTTTGCCTACCCCAGACGTTTTCAGGGTGGTTACCTAGGAACCTATATACATTTTTATAAAGTGCCATAATTCATTCTGATAATACAGCCAGGGATAACTCCTATAGATTGGTGTCCCAACTTAATTATGTATGTCCATCAAACTACTGATAGAATTTTATTTCTTTTTTTTTTTTCCCCTCTTTCCGAGATGGAGTCTTGCTCTGTCACCCAGGGTGGAGTACAATGGCACAATCTCAACTCCGACTTCTGCCTCCTGGGTTCAAGCAATTCTCTTGCCTCAGCCTCCTGAATAGCTGGGACTATAGACATGTGCCACCATGCCCAGCTGTGTTTTGTATTTTTAATAGAGAAAGAGTTTGATTCTTTTGGCCAGGCTGGTCTCGAACTCTTGACCTCATGATCTGCCCACCTCAGCCTCCCAAAGTGCTGGGATTACAGGCATGAGTCCCCAGCTCCAACCATGAAAGTTCTTAAGATAGTATAGAATATTTTTCCGTTACCTTTTTTTCAGTTTCCTATTTGTTGTTATTGTTCTTCCTCTTCCTGAGGTGGCAAAATATTTTTGAGGAGGCTTCCTAATATTGTTTGGTAAGGACATGAGAACTAGAGCTCTTTTTTTTTTTTCTTCCTGAGACATGGGGTATTGTTCTGTTTTCCAGGCTGGAGTGCAGTGGTGCAATCTTGGCTCACTGCAACCTCTGCCTCCTGGGTTTAAGCGATTCTCCCGCCTCAGCCTTTCAAGAAGCTAGGATTGACTGGGCGCAGTGGCTCATACCTGTAATCCCAGCACTTTGGGAGGCCAAGGCGGGCAGATCACGAGGTCGAGATCCGAGACCATCCTGGCCAACGTGGTGAAACCCCGTCTCCACTAAAAACACAAAAATAAGCTGGGTATGGGGGCGTCCGCCTGTAGTCCCAGCTACTTGGGAGGCTGAGGCAGGAGAATTGCTTGAAGCCAGGAGGCAGAAATTGCAGTGAGCTGAGATTACGCCACTGCACTCCAGCCTGGCACCTGGCGACAGAGCAAGACTCTGTCTCAAAAAAAAAAACAACAAAAAAACTTGGATTACAGGCACGTGCCACCACGCCTTTTTTTTTTTTTTTTTTAAGATGGGGTTTCACCATGTTGGTCAGGCTGGTCTTGAACTCCCAACCTCAGGTCATCTGCCTGCCTTGGCCTCCAAAGTGCTTGGATTACAGGTGTGAGCTGCCATGCCTAATTTTTATATTTTTAGTAGAGACTGGGTTTTACCACGTTGGCCAGGCTGATCTCGAACTTCTGACCTCAAGTGATCTGCCCACTTAGGCCTCCCAAAGTGCTGAGATTACAGGCATGAGCCCCCAGAGCTCTACTTTGCCCCTGCTATATCCTAACACATCTGACAACCTGGACTAAAAGAACATTTGAGATGATGTATGACTGTGACAGGTACCATATAGGAAGAAGTTGTTTAGCTGAAGGACCAAAAAATAACTAGTGAGTGCATGGTTTGATGAAATTTATGGCTGGGTGCAGTGGCTCATGCCTGTTGTTCCAGCACTTAGGGAGGCTGAGGTGGGTGGATAGCCTGAGGTCAGGAGTTGAAGACCAGCCCGACCAACATGGAGAAACCCCGTCTCTACTAAAAATAACAAAATTACCCGGATGCAGTGGTGCCTGCTTGTAATCCCAGCTACTCAGGAGGCTGAGGCAGGAGAATCACGTGAACCCAGGAGGCGGAGGTTGCAGTGAGCAAAGATCATGGCATTGTACTCCAGCCTGGGCAACAAGAGTGAGACTCCATATCAAAAAAAAAAGAATTATCGTCATTCAGCATATAATCAATCAAAAACTGAATACTAAACCATAGATTCAAGAAAGCAAATACAGCGGGTCAGAGTAGAGGCAATAGAGTTTGAAGACCGTGATAACTGGAATTGAGCATCCTGTCTGTCATTCTTAAATTTACATGCATTCTTTCTAACAGGGGAGGTAGACATGTAGCAGTAAAAATAGTTAAAAATGTGGATAGATATTGTGAAGCTGCTCGCTCAGAAATACAAGTCCTGGAACACCTGAATACAACAGATCCCAACAGTACATTGTAAGTATAAGATTGGAACCTAGGAAGTGGTCTCATGTATATTTAAATTAGGAGCAACTATACTTAGTTACTATTTTTCATGTGTTTGTAGCCGCTGTGTCCAGATGTTGGAATGGTTTGAGCATCATGGTCACATTTGCATTGTTTTTGAACTACTGGGACTTAGTACTTATGATTTCATCAAAGAAAATGGTTTTCTACCATTTCGACTGGATCATATCAGAAAGATGGCATATCAGATATGCAAGTCTGTGAATTGTAAGTTCTTGGTATAGCTTTGTTAATTTACTAGTTTTATTCATTTTGCAAAATAAAATGTACACCATAAGTATGTACAATTTTTATTTGATTAAAAATAAAGGGGGAAGAAGAGTAGGTATGAAGGGATTTGATTATAGGCTGTTGATCAGCAGTGTACATTTCATTCAGTAAATAGGATATCCAGCATATAACAACATACTGTGTTGCAGACTATGATTTAGAATTTCTGATGCCTAAAAGTAGTAACTTCAAATGCTGGGTAAAAATTAAGGCGTGGTATATCATAAAAGAAAGCTTCATGGCCCCGTGTGTTGGCTCAGGCTGGTAATCTCAGCACTTTGGAAGGCCGAGTTGGCAGATCATGAGGTCAGGAAATTGAGACCATCCTGGCTAAAATGGTGAAACCTCATCTCTACTAAAAATACAAAAAATTAGCTGGGTGTAGTGGCACATGCCTATAATCCAGCTGCTACTCAGGAGGTTGAGCCATGAGAACTGTTTGAACCCAGGAGGCGGAGGTTGCAGTGAACCAAGATTGTGCCACTGCACTCCAGCCTGGGTGGAGTGCCATGGCGCGATCACTGCTCCTTGGAACCTCCACTTCCCGGGTTCAAGCGGTTCTTCTGCCTCAGCCTCCTGAGTAGCTGGGACTACAGGCACATGCCACCATGCCCTGCTAATTTTTTGTATTTTTAGTAGAGATGGAGTTTCACTGTTAGCCAGGATGGTCTCGATCTCCTGACCTCATGATCCGCCCGACTCGGTCTTCCGAAATGCTGGGATTATAGGCATGAGCCATCGCACCCAGCCAAGTTACTGGTGATTTTCTAGCATACAGGAATGTTGACCACTTTTCTTAGGGCATATGAGAAAGGAATCAGGTTTTTGTAGTGGGGTTTTGTGGTTTGGCATTTTCTGATTACAGCAACTTTTTCTTTATTATTTTCAGTTTTGCACAATAATAAGTTGACTCACACAGACTTAAAGCCTGAAAACATCTTGTTTGTGCAGTCTGACTACACAGAGGCGTATAATCCCAAAATAGTAAGTCTTCCAATATATTCATAAAGTATCTTATGCCTTAATAGCTATGTCTTCTTAACCATCATTTATGATTTTCAGAAACGTGATGAACGTACCTTAATAAATCCAGATATTAAAGTTGTAGACTTTGGAAGTGCAACATATGATGATGAACATCACAGTACATTGGTATCTACAAGACATTATAGAGCACCTGAAGTTATTTTAGGTGAGTATTGCTCTTTGAGAACCTTTGTATTTCCTTATTGAGACTGAAATTTTTTTTTGCAGTTTTAGGTCTTAGTTGTGGGGCTTTATCATTTTCTCTTTAAGAGGTAAGTACCATAGGCCAGGCATGGTGGCTCACACCTGTAATCCCCACACTTTGGGAGGCCGAAGCGGACGGATAATGAGGTCAGGCATTCAAGACCAGCCTGGCCAACATGGTGAAACCCCATCTCTACTAAAAATACAAAAATTAGCTGGGTATGGTGATGCCTTCCTGTAATCCCAGCTACTAGAGAAGCTGAGGCAGGAGAACTGCTTGAACCAGGACCCAGAAGGTGGAGGTTGCAGTGAGCCTAAATCGTGCCACTGTACTCCAGCCTGGGCTAGAGCGAGACTCTATCTCAAAAGGAAAAAAAGATAAGTATCATGAAGTACATTCAGGATTTTAAGCTCTCAATTGTGCCAGATAGCTCTGGGAATTTGAGCAAGTGGCTTAACCTTTCTGAAATTGTTTTAACATTTGTAATGTTGTTAGGGTTTTTAAATGTAATTATTTAACACCTATTATATTTCACACACTATAAATATTGCATTCATTTATTTTTTAGACAGACTTGCTCTGTCACCCAGTCTGGAGTACAGTGGTGTGGTCTTGGCTCACTGCAACCTCCACCTCCTGGGTTCAAGCAATTCTGCTTCAGCCTCCTGAGTAGCTGTGGTAACAGGCACCCGCCACCAAGCCCAGCTAATTTTCATTTTTTTTTAAATAAGAGATGGGGTTTCACTGTGTTACCTAAGTTGGTCTTGAACTCCTGAGCTCAAGCAGTTCTCCCATCTTGGCCTCCCAGAGTGATAGGATGACAGGTGTGAGCCACTGTGCCCACACTACATCACATTTTTTTTTTAAGTGTTATTAGGGGCCAGGCACGGTGACTCACACCTGTAATCCCAGCACTGGGAGGCTGAGGCAGTAGAATCGCATGAACCTGGGAGGTGGAGGTTGCAGTGAGCCGAGATTGCGCCACTGCACTCTAGCTTGGTGACAGAGCGAGCCTCCATCTCAAAAAAAAAAAAAAAAAGTATTGTTAACTTTTAATATCTTTAACAAATACTGAGGATTTCTTTTTCCTTACATTTTGCTTTGTAGCTCTAGGGTGGTCCCAACCTTGTGATGTCTGGAGTATAGGATGCATCCTTATTGAATACTATCTTGGGTTTACCGTATTTCCAGTAAGTAACAATGATCTATTTCAGTCTTCCTTTGCACAAGAAAGATGCCTGTTTATATGAATAAATACTTTAACTTAAAAGTATACATAGACATTTAGATAATTTCCTCCCCTAAGCATAAATAAAAATGAAATTAATTTATATTCTTTTGTAATTGTTTTATTTGAAACATCTTCAGGTATATAAGCAATTATCCTTGTCCATGTAGAGAAATAATTAGCAAGTTTGTTTTGCAAGCTCTAATACTAGTTTTTCGCTGTCTGTTTTGGTGGTCATCTTCCCACCCCATGTTTTTTTTTTATTTCCAGACACACGATAGTAAGGAGCACTTAGCAATGATGGAAAGGATTCTTGGACCTCTACCAAAACACATGATACAGAAAACCAGGTACGTTTTAAGAATTAGTGACATCCTTATTATCATTTGGTCATATCTTCTGATTAGAACTTAATTTTCTTAAAAAATTTTCACTCAAGTCTCAAGAGCCAATTAGGACTTTAATAATGAAGTCAAACTAATATTTTGCAGTTAAATAGTAGATTACCTTGGTGCAAAAGCAGGTAACATTTCTTATCCCATGGCTGCCATTTAAATCTCTAGAAAAGTAATCTAGGAAGGCATAGTAATTGATACCTTTGCTAGCTGTTTTAAGTTTTCAGTGTTATAAACATGATATTGATTTATTTTCAGGAAACGTAAATATTTTCACCATGATCGGTTAGACTGGGATGAACACAGTTCTGCTGGCAGATATGTTTCAAGGCGCTGTAGACCTCTGAAGGTAAGCCTCTGAGACATTGCTGAAATAGTCAGAACTTTTAGTTTATGTTTGTTTTTGAGACAGAGCCTCACTTCATTGCCTAGGCTGGAGTAGAGTAGCACGATTGTGGCTCAGCTCACTGCAGCCTCTGCATCCTGGGTTCAAGAGAGTCTCAGTCTCCCGAGTAGCAGATATTACAGATGCAGGCCACCGTGCCCAGCTAAATTTTTTTTTTTTTTTTTTTTTTTTTTTT
>PVKP010041320.1:0-18845 GCA_004027715.1 Plecturocebus donacophilus
GATACAATATATACACTGGGGAAGCGGGCCCACTCCAGCAGCCCGTGCCCTCACCTGTTCTACAGTGAGCCCCACTGTCCTGCCTCAGCTGCCTCTCAGTGTAAGAAGATGGGAGACCCCCTGAGGGGAAAATTGCTTTGGTGAGAGTAAGGAGGCCATTAGGCCTCCTCCAAACTAGCCAATTCTATAAGCGTCTGGCTTTTAAATAACAATATTCACCATCCAGAAATTTAAGGAGTCAGCCCTGGCCAAGGTGGCAAAGGGTCTGCACATTTGTCTCCCCCCATTAGACAGGGGTCTTATTTTGCTACTCTAAGAGTAAAGGGCAGGGACATGATGGGGCAGAGCCTCCGGCCCTACTTCTCCAGGCTTCGCTGACAGTGGCCTGTTTTTTTTTTTATTTTATCCCAACATTTTAATCCCGTAACTTTTTTTTTTCTGCGATGGAGTCTAGCTCTGTCACCTAGGCTGGAGTGTAGTGGCACGATCTCCACCTCCCGGGTTCAAGCAATTCTCCTGCCTCAGCCTCCCGAGTAGCTGGGATTACAGGCACGCTAGACCCATTTTTGTATTTTTAGTAAAGGCGGGGTTTCACCATGTTGGCCAGGCTGGCCTTCAACTCCTGACCTCAGGTGATCCACGTGCCTCGGCCTCCCAAAGTGCTGGGATTACAGGCATGAGCCACCATGAGCCTTTTTTTGTAACTTTTATACCATAAGTTTTTTATCCCATAACCTTTTTTATCCCATAACTGTTAGTCCCATAACTTAATTTTTTTTAATTTAGAGGCCTGCTTTTAGATGACAGTGATCTTCACCTCATCTGCACCTGTCTACCCCTGTTAGACAGGGGTTGTATGCTTGCTACTATAAGGGTAAAGGGGTGATTGGGAAGGGATGGTAGGGACATGGTGGGGGCAGGGCCTCTAGTCCCACTTCTTCAGGCTTTGCTGATAGTGGCCAGCTTTTAAATGATGGTGATCTTCACCTCATCGTTCTCGTCAGCCCGGTAAAAAAAAGGAATGCAGGGGTTGCTGCCCAAGCCTGGGCGCTCCAGGGGGTTCTGCATCTCACGAAGCAGCTGCATTATCTGCTGTGCAGTGGGGTTGTCTCGGGGAGAACCCTCCCCAGTCTCTCCCTGAGCAGGCTCGCTGCCGGCGAGGCTCACCTCACAAAGATCTTTGGAGAGAGAGAGGCAGGGCACTGAGCGCCATGTGAGCCCTCCCTTGCTCCTGCCTGCCCACACCTCCCGAGGGTTCTTACTCACCACCCTGCTGGTTGGCAGCCCCAAGCTCCTGGGGGGCTGGGGCCCCTGGATTGGGCTCATCTGCAGGGTTCTGGGCAGCTGCCAGGAATCTGCTATGCCACTCATTGCGGTCGTTCACAAGCCGTAACACCAGCTCCTGCAGCTCCAGCAGCTTCACCTGGAGGGAGGGGTGTTCAGCTGCCGTGCCCATGCCTGTGCCTGTGCCCACCCCACAGAGATGTTCCACGCCGTACCTTCATCTCCTCCTTGTCCTGGGCCAGCCTGCTGATGTACTCCTCCTTCTCCCGGTGCCGCTCCTTCAGCACTGCCCTCTGGCTCTGGTACAGTGCGATGTACTCTCCTGCAGGAGAACAGGGCTCAGATGCTGGGTTCCCTCCGATGGCTCTACAGCACCTCCTGCTGTGTCGTGGCCTCCCACTCACCAATGGTGTCTGTCTCTCCAGACAGCTGGATGCAGCGATGTTCTAGTTCCTCTACCCTCTCCTTCAGGTCCGCCTTCTCCTGCATGAGCTCCATAAATCGGCTCTGGAGCAAAAATAATGGGGTCATATCTTAGCAGCGACCTGCCCCATCCCTACCCTTCTTGGCCCATGCCAGGAGAGACTCATTCACCTGCAGCTTCTCCATGGCCTCCTTTAGGGCCCGGTGGGTCTCCCCACACACAGAATCACCCCCGGTCCCTGGGGGTGGGGCTGCTGCCTCAGGCTCCTGGGCCGAGGCCAGCAGGTGAGCCAGGCGCCGGCAGCGCACCCTTTGCTCCTTCAGCTGCCCACGTAGCTTTGCCTGCTCCTCCTCAGCACTGGCTACAGCCGAGTTGAAAAATGCCACCTGCAGGCAAGAGAGGTGCATTCTTGGAGGGGGATACATAGGACGAACAAGGCAGGGAAGTGGAGAGCAGCCCATCCCTTGGGGCCTCAGAGGCTGCACCTGTTGGTCACAGGTGAAATGGTGTCTGACCACTGGCTCCCAGGGAAGGGGTGAGAGTACAGAGAAATCAGAAGGCCAGGAAACCAAGAGAAAAAGGGGTTCTGGGAGGAACCACAAAGGGAGGCAGCAAAGGTGGGGCAGGAGGAGTCAGCCTCACCATGGCCTCCCGGCTCTCCAGGTCCTCTGGGATGCTCGGCATGGGCCAAGGCGCCTCCTCCTCGTCCTCCCTGTCCAGTCCATCTCCTATTGGGGATGGCCAGAGGGGTCATCAGACAACCCAATAAAGGTACAGTGGGCCGACTTCTGCCCCCACCCTCACCGTGTAACCCTGAGCCAGCCCCTCCCCAGAGGGAATGAGCAGCTGTCCTTAATTTTTATTTTATTCCTTTTGAAGAGCCAAGGTCTTGCTATGTTACCCAGGTGCAGTCCCACTACCCATCTGCACAAGAGTTCTGACCTAGGCCAGTTTACCCATCCTTAGGCAACCTGGTAGTCCCCTGCTCCCAGGAAGTCACTATATTGATGCCCAACTTAGTGTGGATGGCCGGTCAGCATAATGACCAGCTGTTCTAAAGGTCTCTTCCAACTCCTCAATTCTACACTGCTAACAGTCCCTGATTCCTCCTAGGGCTCTCTCCTCTTCCTGTGAGCAGGTTCCCGTACCTTCCCCAGGGAGAGCTATGAGGCTCAACTGGGCTCGTAGCTGCTGGTTCTGCTGGCTGACAGCTTCCAGGCGCTCCTAAGGGGCCAGGAAAGAGAGTGAGAAGGCACAGATGTTGCCAGGTCGTCCCCCTCAGGCCCCTGCCCTCAGCAACTCCCTCACCTGGGTTTCCTGCAACTCTTGGCTGGCCATGTCGGCCACCGCTTTGCCCTGAGCTTCCTGCTGCTGCAGCTGGTCCACGAGCTGGGTCTGCAGCAGCAACTGGTTGTGCAGCGCCTCTTTCTCAGAGGTCAGCTGCTGATAGGCGGCCACCTGCTGCTGATAGGCAGCCACGTATTGCTGCAAGTGTCCCAGGTACTGGTCTCGCTGCTGCTGCAGACTCTGAGCCTCTTGACTCTTCAGCTCCACCTGGAGGAAGATCCTGGGCGTGAGGACAGGTGGTGGCTGACTTCCAGATTCTGGGCCCATAAATAGGGTAGCAAGGGCACGCTGGGGCTCTGTCACCTGCCCAGACCCCTGGCCCCTTGCTCCAGGCCTAAAGGACTGCCTAGCCTGCCTGGAGCCTCATGCCTCCTTCCCCGGTCTCAAATCTCACACTCTTGTTCCTACCATTTAAACTGTAGGCCACAGACTGGTGGAAACACAGAGGGAGTCAACCACCATCTGCTAGGTGTGCTACATGCCTAATGTTATCCACGTATTATCTCATTTAATGAACTTCCTTTTTAAGTTAAAGAAACCGAGACTTAGAGATGCAATGTAGTTGAATGGTGACCAGTGGAGGAGAGGTCGGAATCCAGTTTGAATCTAAGAAGCCTCTTATACCACTCTCTTTCCCTATGATTGGGGGCTCCAAGCCTCTAGCTGGAATGATGATGTCCAGACCTGAGAGGAACCCAGGGCTATCCACTTCAAAAAGTCTGAGGGCAGGAAGCAAGAAACAGTCACAGGACTGCCCTAGAGGGTGCTGGGGTCACCTGTCCCCCAGGCTGGAGCTGCTTCTGGCCTCACACCTCCCGTCCCCAGAGGCTGGTGCCCACCTCCCAGCCCTTCTTGGATGGGGCAGGTTACCGTCTCCTTCAGCTCGCTCAGCTTCTCCTGCAGCTCGCCCAGCTTCTTTCCCAGCTCTTTCTTCACATGCTGCTCCGACTGCAGTGCACTGGTGATCTCCATGTTCTCATTAGTCTGGATAGGGAGAAGCAATCAGCGGTCACCCACTGCAGCTGAAGACCCCAGAATTTGGTGTCTGCCTCCTATGGTACCAGGAAGGCTGGAGGCAGGTTAGAAAAATCATCCCCTCTCCCCGACAGCCATCAGAGCAGAGCTCGGCTCATAGGTGACTTCAGAAGTACCATTTTACATGAGGGCTACACTGCCCCATTTTACAGGTGGGAAAACAAAGGGCCGGAGGGCTAGGGAAGAAAGCAAGCTTCCCAGGTAGGGCCGCGCACCAGCTTTACGAATCCACTCTGCAGCTCAGCCAGCTGCTCCTTGAGCTCGCGGTTCTGGGAGAGCGCTCGGCTGATGGTGGTGCGGTCGTTCTGCATGGTCTCCAGGATTTGCCTGCGAGCCTCCGCCTGCTCCCCCCAGAGCTCAGCCGCACGCTCCAGCTCCAGCAGCCTCTCCTCCTGCTCCCGGTTCAGGCGACTCAAGCCCTCATTGTCTTGCACCTGGGCTTGGAGCTGTCCTGCCAGACTCTCCAGCTCCTTCCGCAGGTGCTCAGTCTCCACCTGTAGCTGCTGCTCCACCTCGGAGGGCCCTGCTGGGGGCTCTGGGGTCGGGGGCTCAGCTGAGAAAGGAGGCAGACGATAAGGGCCTCTGGATCTCAAAAAAAGCCCTCCTCTTGGTCCACAGCTTCTCTTAGGCTCCCCATACTTGGCCTCCCTGCTAATGATTCCTTGCACCCGGATGACAACCAGTCTTCCAAGCCACTATCCAATAAAGACAACTATGGGTGGCTGACAACTGGCACTCCTCCCTCTTTGCTGATGGGGACACTGAGGCTCATAGAGATTACAAGACTTGCCATCTCCTGGCACAAACCTCTTTCCCTCTACCTCAGTGCCAACTCCCTGGGGCATTCTAAGCCATCCCCACAGCCCTCTGACAAAAGTCCTGCTCCCTGATCACCCCAGCCCCAGCTTACCCATCTGGTTCCTCAGTTCAGCCAAGCTTGTCTCCAGCTCCTGTACCCGACTCATGCTACTCTCCTTCTCCTCCCTCAATGTGTGCACCTGTCCAAAGCACAGCAAGAAAGGGCTGGTAGCTGGACAGGCTACCATCTCCCTCTCTGCCCCCACCTCCACAAAGCCCAGACCCATGACCACCTCTGGCTGTGCTTCTCCCATTTTACAGATGCCCACAAAGATCAAGTGACCTATCTAAGGTTGTTGGGGAGCTGAAGGGTCAGGTCTTACCTGCTCTGATACTTGCTGCATCCTCTGCCGCCACATGGCACTCTCTCCTTTGAGATTTTCTGCATATTTATCTCTCTCCATTTGGAGTTGTCTAACAGACTCCATTACCTGCAAGAATGGGTACAGAAGTTAGGAAGGGCTGTCACTGGTCCTCACCTGCTCTGGCCACCTGGGGTCATCTTCCTTCCACATCCCTCCCCCCGCAAAGCCTCACCTGCCCCAGGTGTGCCTCCAGCTGCGCCCGCTCCTCCATGGCCTGCTGTAACTGCTGGTTAGCATCAGGGGCTTCACACTGGCTTGAAAACTGGATGGTAAAGAGAGTTTAGATGTGGGGAGCCCAGGCCATTCCACACAGTGCCCCTTAAAAGGGCTAGGGCTAGGCTCAATATATAACTTGGTCAACACAACTTTGCTTTCAAGTTTACTTTAGAAATAAAAAATAATCTTAAAAAGATCTCAGGCCAGGCATGGTGGCTCAGGCCTGTAATCCCAACACTTTGGGAGGCTGAGGTGGGTGGATTGCTTGAGCTCAGCGTTCAAGACCCACCTCGGCAACATGGCAAAGCCCCATCTCTACAAATACAAAAATTAGACAGATGTGGTGGCGTGCACCTGTAGTCCCAGCTACTTGAGAGGCTGAGGCAAGAGGATCACTTGAGCCTGGGAGGTAGAGGCTGCAGTGAGCTGAGATCACACCACTGCACTTCAGCCTAGGTGATAGAGTGAGACCTCGTCTCCAGAAAAAAAAAAAAAAAAACTCTACTCTCTATTATTACCATGGAATAATGAAAGTGTTGCCTTGAAACTCAGAAGGAAATAAAGACTCATGAGCTAGCCATATAAATGTAATCTCTAAAATAATGGTTTTCACTCATGCTGCTTTAAAAAAAAAATTTTTTTAAAGCCCTAACCCTGAGATTCTGATTCTCCAGGTCTACAGCAGGGCCCCCAATTTGTAGATTTTTAGCACTTTCTAGAGGATTCTATGGCAGGACCAGAACAAGGACTCAAATTTTCCAGCTCTTGGCTGGAGCCTCCCTATACCCTGCATGATCCCTAGACCGTGGCCTCAGCTGGATGGGGCTCCAGCCACTCCCAGGGCTGCAGCCTCTTGCCTGTTGAAGCAGGAGTTCGGTCATCTCTAACTTCTTTTGCAGCTCTTCCAAGTTAAGCTGCATGCCAGCCTTCTCAGTCACTAGGACTCGAAGCTTCTCTTCCAATTCTGATTTCTCTTGCTTCAGGTCCTCATTGCTTTGGCTATGGCCAGAGGCAGTAGAGAAAGAAAGGAATGAAGAACAGAAAGAACTACTTTGGTGATCAACCTCCTTGCCCCACAACCACAGAACCATGGCACTGGAAGGAACCCCAGGAATCAAAAGTCACAGGTAGCAGGCCAGAGAGACAACATGAGTTGCCCAAGGCTACACCATGAGTCAGTGGCACAGCTGGTACTAGAGCTTTGCTGGGCACACATGCAAACCTGTATGACCAGCTCACCATGCTTACCTGTTTACCCCCTACCTCCCAGCATACCACCCATGCTAAGGGCCCCCAGACCTCCCATCCCACCATCCCCCATCCTACGTGTTCTTGTATAACTCCAGCCTGAGGGTATCTCTCTCTTTGGTTAATTCCTTGTTGTACTGCAAATACAGAAAGGTTAAGTCAGGATATAGAAGGCAGAGGAGCAGCTGGCCAACCAGTAACAATAGCTACAGTAACTACTCCACAGTAATACTTCCTCACCCTCAATCACATTGACATGTTTTCCAGGCATTTCCAAGCCCATGGTCTCATTTTGTTGTTGTTGTTGTTTTGAGACAGAGTCTCACTCTGTCACCCAGGCTGGAGTGCCATGGTGAGATTTCAGCTCACTACAACCCCTGCCTTCCAGGTTCAAGTTATTTTCCTGCCTCAGCCTCCCAAGTAGCTGGTACTACAGGCGTGCACCACCACGCCTGGCTAATCTTTGTATTTAGTAGAGATGTGGTTTCACCATGTTGGCCACACTGGTCTTGAACTCCTGACATCAAGTGATCTACCTCAGCCTCCCAAAGTGCTGGGATTACAGGCGTGAGCCACCACACCTGACTGATCTCATTTTTTTTGTTGTTGTTAATTGTTTATTTATCAAGAGAAACTATTTCTTAGCCCAAATATTCATGTGTCATAGTTCAGGAACCTGAGTCTGTGACAAACTTCCAGGTAATTCAACCTAAAGAAATTCTTTCTATTCCAAGATGACTTTATACTATGAAAACCAGGCTTCTTCATCTCCTCAAAATCTTTCTCGGGATCGCAATTTCTGTAGAAATCTGCATATGCTTTCTTTCTTGGTTTAGCCACACCAGAGAGCTGCAACCCCGAAGGATACCAGGAATGCTCCAACCATATGACCAAAAACCCAAAACGCTTGGGTTTTGCCAAAACTTGGGAAGCCATGGTAGTTACTGTTCTTGATACATATGCCAACCTCAACACCAACGTCCTCCCTTTTTCTTTTTTGAGATGGAGTCTTCCTCTGTCACCCAGGCTGGAGTGCCATGATACCATCTTGGCTCACTGCAACCTCTGCCTCCCAGGTTAAAGCGATTCTCCTGCCTCAGACTCCTGAGTAGCTGGGATTACAGGCACATGCCGCCACACCCGGCTAATTTTTGTATTTTTTTTTATTTAATTTAATTTTTTTTAGAGATGGGGTTTCACCATCTTGGCCAGGCTGGTCCCAAACTCCTGACCTCATGATCTGCCCGCCTCGGCCTCCCAAAGAGCTGGGATTACAGGCGTGAGCCACCGCGCCCAGCCTAGTCTCATTTGTTTTTAAAAGAACTTAGTAAGGGTGGAAGAGACAGAGAAAGAGAGCAAATTTACGTATATATGTACGCAAGTATGTATGTACATGTATTTATTTATTTGAGAGAGAGTCATATGTATTTATTTATTTGTTTGAGATGGAGTCTCCCTCTGTCACCCAGGCTGGAGTGCAGTGGCGCCATCTCAGCTCACTGGAACCTCCAGCTCCTGGATCAAGTGATTCTCCTGCTTCAGCCTCACAAGTAGCTGGGACTACAGGCATGCGCCACACCTGACTAGTTTTTTATTTTTATTTTTATTTATTTATTTATTTATTTATTTATTTATTTTTGAGATGTAGTTTCACTCTGTTGCCCATGCTGGAGGGCAGTGGTACAGTCTCAGCTCACTGCAACTTCTGCCCCCTGGGTTCAAGCAATTCTCCTGCCTCAGCCTCCCAAGCAGCTAGGATTACTGGGGCATGCCACCATGCCTGGCTAATTTTTTGTATTTTAGTAAAGACAGAGTTTCACTGTGTTGGTCAGGCTGGTCTCGAACTCCTGATCTCAGGTGATCCGCCCGCCTCGGCCTCCCAAAGTGCTGGGATTACAGGTGTGAGCCACCACACCTGGCCAAGATCGAGTTTATAGCTGGCTAACAGAGGCCCAGAGAGATCAGATAACATTGCTGTTGTTATTACCATTATTACTACCACTGTTTGAACCTTTATTGAGTGCTTCACTAGGTACCACGCTAACAATCCCATTTAATCCTCATAACCACCACGAGACAGTTACTATTATTACGTCTATTGTGTAGATGAAAAACATGGGGTGGCTGCCTGTAATCCCAACACTTTGGGAGGCCGAGGCAAGTGAATCACCTGAGGTCAGTAGCTGGGATTACAGGCATGCGCCACCACACCTGGCTAATATGGCAAAACTCCATCTCTACTAAAAATATAAAAAATAGCCAGCCATGGTGGCAGGCATCTGTAATCCCAGCTACTTGAGGGGCTGAGGCAGGAGAATCGCTTGAACCTGGGAGGCAGAGGTTGCAGTAAGCCAAGATCATGCTATTGCACTCCAGCCTAGGCAACAAGACTGAAACTCTGCCTCAAAACAAACACACAAAAACATGTAGTATTAGAGGTTAAGTGCTTGCCTAAGATCACTTAGACAGAGCTGGGATTGCTGGGATTTGAACACCCAGGTATATCTGATTCTCTAAGCCCACTTGTTCTCTGGGGGTGGGGCCACTAATAGGAAGGGGGTAATTAATCTTTTATTCACTTTTTGAAAGGATGATACAGGTCAGGCATGGTGGCTCATGCCTATAATCCCAGCACTTTGGGAGGCTGAGGTGGGCAGATCACGAGGTCAGGAGACCATCCTGGCTAACAGGGTGAAACTCTGTCTCTACTAAAAAAAAAAAAAAAAATACAAAAAATTAGCTGGGCATGGTGGCATGTGCCTGTAGTCCCAGCTACTTGGGAGGCTGAGGCTAGAGAATTACTTGAAGCCAGAAGGTTGAGGATACAGTGAGCCAAGATCACACCACTGCACTCCAGCCTAGACAACAGAGCAAAACTCTTGTCTCAAAAGAAAAAAAGTAAAAGAAAGGATGATAGATTTGCATAGTCCAAAACTCAGAAGGTACAGAAGGGAAATATCTCCTAGCCATGCTATTCCTCTCTCCTGAGTTTTTTATGAATCCTTGCATGTGCACACGCGCACACACACACACACACACACGTTCCCTCTCTCTACACAAATGGTAACACACTAAAGATACTCTTCTGTATCTTCACAGTACAAGTATCATATCCCCTACCTATGACTTGGCCAAGGCCACAACCAGGAAAGGGAAAGGCAGGCACTTGGCCTCCGAGCTGTGTTCAGTGTTTGCTCCTCACAGTGCTTCCCAACTCACCCACAGCAGCTGACTCAGCCCCAGGTTGCCTCTAACAACCACACACAAAAGGAGTGAGAAATGGCCCATACTGCCTTCTAGGCAGGACACTCCACCCTGCAAAAGGGACCTTAAGGCTCACTCCTCCATCTAGGAAGCCCACCTGCCAGGGGACGGGGCAGGCAGTTGGACTCACCCTGTCTGCCTTCTTTTGCTGCGTGGAGACAGCAGAGAGAGCCCGCTCCAACTCTCCCACACGCCGCCGGGAATACTGCAGGCGGCTGGCCAGATCTTCGGATTCTCCTGGAATGACAGAGGTTGAGATGGGGCCCAAAGGACCCCCCTAAAGGCCTATCAAAGTGCCAGGATGGAGGATGATGGGGTGCCCAGATTCCCACCTTCTTTCTGCCTGGCAGCATGCTGAGTGTGAGCCAGGGCTGTCTGTAACTCAGCTTTCTCTGATACGAGGATGCCTATGGTCTGAATGTGAACCTTTGGGAGAAAAGTCAAGCAAGTGCTGAAAAAGAAGGAAACATTTTCCAGAGGACAGGAGGGAACTCCACACCCTCCACTCACCTGTAACTGCTCCCTTAGGGCTCCCTGCTTTTGGTGACATTCTTTTTTTTCCTACAGGAAGAGGAAGACAGAGCTCTTACTAGGGGAAGGCAGAGATGACACAGCAAGGGACATGCCCCCAGAATGCCACCAATGCCCCAGGACAGGCCCACCCACGGGACCAAGTTATCAGGGACCCTGTGGGGATGGGGTAGAATCTGCGGGGGGTGGTGAGCCTTCTTCCCCAGGCTGGGAGTGGATGAGATGAGACTGAGGCCTCTACATTTGAATGCCCCCCAAACCCAGCAGTCATGTTATGAGCAAACAAAGAAATCACGTTACTTCTTCCAACTGATCCGTAATTTCTTGGTTCTGTTGTTTCTGTGGGGAGAGTCAAAGGAAGGTGACTGAGGGTGGCCCCCTCAACTCTATTCCCCAGACCAGGAAGGGGTAGGCAGGGGCCAAGAATGTATTTTAAAGGCAAAGGTCTCAGACCCAATGGGAACACGAGCTGATAAACTCTCCTCAGGCTCCCAAGGAAAAGGGATTTGGGTCTTTGTTGGTTTTTGCCCACAGCCACAGAACTGAGTCTGGATCTGGATTCTCTTGAAAGGATAGTAACATAAACCTCGAGAGATGAAGTGTGAGAAAAGCCCACCCTTCTGCCAGCTTGTGATTTAGAAAGGTGCATTCATTCAACAAACATCTGCTGAGCATATACGGGCCAGGTACAGTTCTTAATAGCAGGGATATAAGACAGAAAAAGACAGACAGGAGCCCTTGGCCCTGAGGTTTACATTCCAGTTGGGCCTTTAAATCTTGGACTCTCAGAGCTAAGAGACCTCTGATACTCTCTAAGTCTACCTCCTCAAGAAATGCAAGCCCAAGGAGGAGAAGTGGCTTGTCCAGAATCAAAGAGCAAATTAAGGACTGAGTCAAGGCGGAAATATGGGGCTCCTGACAACAGTCAGGCTAGCACCTCCCCGAGAGGCAACAACCCCAGGGTGTATGTGGCAAGGACTCGAGCAGGGGTGTCTAGAGAAGAGAGAGTAGGCAAAGAGGGCAGCAACAGAAGAGCCATGCTGCATGCTCCGTGCTCTGGGGTCCCTCCAGCTGAGGCCTGGGCCCCCCAGCTCCCCATTCGCCCTTGGCACCAGGGGCCCCCTGCCCCTTTCTTCAGGGCCCCAATGGGAAACTGGAGCCCAGGATTGGCAGCGTGGAATCAGGGGACCCCACTGGACTCTTACCAATTTCTCTATCGTGACATTGAGTTGTTTGTTTGTTACATAGCTGGAGTCCAGGGCTACCGCTAGCTGTTGGTACCGGCTCTGAGGCGCATGCAGAGAGGAGGAGTTGGAGGAGGATTGGGGGGGAGAGGTAGAGAGAGCAATCATTAGGGTTGGGGGGTGTGTGGGCTGTCTCAGCTGGCAGAGGGGCACCCAGCCCTCGCTGTGGGAGGAGGTTGGAGGGCTGGCCTGCAGGGTCACTGAGCCATGGCCCAGGGCCTCTTACCTCCAAGTCTTTCAGGTTAGCAGATGATGCCGGGCCCTCCCCATTGACACATGTTGTAGACTGTAAGAGACGAGAATGCACATGGAGATGTTCTGTCCTCCCAGTGTCTAAGCCCTCTGACTTCCTTTCTTCCCCGTCATCTGGCAACATTTTCTTTTCTGCCTAACTTGGACCCTTTGTCCTGTAAACCCTTTTGTGCCAACTTCTCTCATGGTTCTTATTTCCCCACCATCCTTCCCTCCCGAGTAGCTCTCATCCAGTGCTGCAGCAGGATAAAATGATGCAACCAGTTACAGGCTCCTACTCCTTCATGTGTACAGCTTCAAGGGAGAAGGCTCAGGGAAGAGGTGACTCCCTCAACATTGCCCAGAAAATCAGCTGGTCCCAGGATCTTCCCTCTCTCATGAATCCCTGCCTCGGTTTCTTTCTGTCATACTTTCCTTCCCCCCACACCCCACTCTGGGCCTCAACTTCTGAGGTACCTCACAAACAAGACCATTGAGCTGTTGGGAGAGTTGTCGCAGGCTCTCGGTTGATGAGAAAGTCCTAGGGATGGAGACACAGGGGTCAGGGGTGCAGGTGGTTCAATGGGAAAGAAGGTCATGGGCAGTGGCCTCCCTGACTCTCTCCACCTAGAGACTGCTGCCCCAACAGGCGACACTCACTTGGTTTCATCCATGAGATTGGGGACATTGTCAGCATCATGATTCTGTGTGGGAAGAAACATATGAGATGGTCATTCAATTTCTGGTAAGAATCACCCAGGATGGGGTGAGTCAAGCTCCCAAACTCATTCCAACAATCTTCCATCTCCCCAGACCTCAAAGAAAAGCCTAGTCTGAGCCTTCCCCAGCCCAGTCCCCAGGAAGAGCCATTGGCCCTAGGGAACAAGCTACCTGTGAGAGAAGAGAATCCATAATAGGTACAGGAGGGCAGGGGGCAGAGGGGGAGAAGGCACGAACCTGAGGTGCCACCATGCTAGTGAGACTGGCACCAGGGGAAGGGACACCGCCAGGTAACACGGTGTCATCAGATGGTTGTAGAGAAGCAGCATTGTCCTTGGGTGTCTGTCATAGAACAGAGCAGGGGGTTAGGGGGCCACGTGGGAGAGAAGGTGCCTCAGTGCCATGAACACAAGGTGTGGAACAGGTAGGATGGGTGTTGCTGCAGTCAGAGTGACAGTCACGCATGCTAGGAGCCACTCGGGGTTGTGCATATGGTTGCCCAGGCCTTGGGCTGCTAGGTATTTCAGATGGTCAAAGCTCAAAGCAGGGGCTGCACGGCCCCCTTCACAAACACAAGGATCTCACTCTCCCTGGAGCTCAGCAAAACACAGCAGCAGGCTCTGACCTGTGACAGCCACAGCAGGTGGGAGGAAGGTATGCCAAAGTCAGGGAGAAGAAAGGCAGTATTCTACCAGAAGGCCCGTCTGTGCTGCAGAGTGACACTAACTGGGCCCCTGCTGGGCAAAGGATGATGATGAGGAAGTAGTTGTCTGAGCAATGCCCAGTGTAGCTATCTGCCTCTCTCCTCCTTGTCTCCCTTCCCTTCTTCCCTGTGGTGGCACAATCATAGCTCACTGCAACTTCCACCTCCTAGGCTCAAGCAGTCTTCCCACCTCAGCCTCCCTAGTAGCTGAGGTTACAGGTGCACACCACCATGCTCAGCTAATTTTTATAGAGACACAGTCTTGCCATCTTGCCAAGGCTGGTCTCAAAGTCCTGGGCTCAAGTGATCCCCCCATCTTGCTGTCCCAAAGTGTTGGGATTACAAATGTGAGCCACTGCACCTGGCCTATTGGCTGTGTTTCTGATTCGGGCCTTTTCAGGAAAAAAAAAGTGTCCCAATTAGAATATAAGCCTCTCCCCACTCTGGAGGTAAAAAGAGAATAAACCATGGCCACTACTCCCACTCCGACCTCTTACCTCCAAAAACATATACCCAACCAAGAAACCACCCAAGAAAACAGAGGTAAGACATATGCCCTATGGCTCTTGGCAACTTGGAAGTTGTGGGGCCGCTTTCCTGGGAAAAGTACCTGGGGACAATTCTAGGATTCAGGACTTGGAGTTATGTGGAGCCTCTCCCTTGACCCTAACTGGACCTACCTGCTTGACCAGAGCCCCATCCAGCCTCTCTCCAGGCTCTGGCTTTACTCTTGGCCCAAGCCTCTGGCTCTAGAGATCTTCTAATATCCAATAGGCCAGATGGGCAGACAATGGAAAAAGCTGTTGACCAGCTAAGCTTGACAAGCGAGAAACACCAGGGAGCCAAGGCCTGGCCAGGGAAGCTGGGTCTGGGGAAAGTGGCTATACCTCTCTCTAGGGACAGGACTGTCTGCTCACTGGACCCTTCAGCCCGGACCTCTGAAAACCCAAATCTGCTTCCTTCCTTAGAGCAAGTGCTGCAGAGGCTGGCAGAATTGAAGATGAGCCAAGTTGTCTTTGCATCTTTGCAAGTTTACTGTGACTATGTAATCTGGTGTTGCCTTGACAATGTCTACAACTGAATCTAATAGGTCAGAGCAGGGGTTCAGCACTGGCCAGGCATGAGCCTTTCGGGAAGGCTGGCATTCCTAGCCACGTAGGCTTTAGGTCCCTCTTGGCATCTTGGGTTCCCACTGATCTCTAGGATTAGACACAACAATGTTCAGAGGAGGGGAAGTTTTCTTTTTGCTTTTTGTTTGAGATAGAGTCTTGCTCTGTCACCCAGGCTGGAGTGCAGTGGCGAGATCTCCGCTCACTGCAACCTCCACCTCCTAGGTTTGATTCTCCTGTTCCAGCCTCCCAAGCAGCTGGGATTACAAGCACATAACACCATGCTCGGCTAATTTTTGTATTTTTAGTAGAGATGGGGTTTCACCATGTTGGCCAAGCTGCTCTTGAACTCCTGACCTCAGGTGATCCACCCTCCTCAGTCTCCCAAAGTGCTGGGATTACAGGCGTGAGCTACCACACTCAGCTGAAAAAGCATTTTTATGATTGCATTTAGCATGATTATTTTGTGAGAGACCAAGTTATTTCATAATTTTAAATCTTGTGGCCAAGAATGGAGTGTGTGTGTGTGTGTGTGTGTGTGTGTGTGTGTGTGTGTGTGTGTGTGTGTGTGCGCGTGCCAGCCAGGAGACAAACCTGGAATCTTCTGAAGAATGGAGTTTTTAAAAAAGCCTACTCTCCTCAAAATGTCCCATCCTTTTAAGATATTTTTTCTCTCCATTATTCCCTACTTCTGGAAATGTTATCATCCCTACTCAGGATACTACAATCACAGGCCTGCACTCCTGGAGTAGAAAACTTAGTAATAAAAATGAGAAATTAGGCTGGGCGTGGTGGCTCACGCCTATAATCCAAGCACTTTGGAGGCCAAGGTAGGCAGATCACCTGAGGTCGGGAGTTCAAGACTAGTCCGACCAACATGGTGAAACCCCGTCTTTAAAAAAAAAAAAAAAAAGAGAAATTAAAAAGAGACAGCTATGGATATAGAAAAGGTATAAAAAGAGCAAGGAGCTGGGCACAGTGGCTTATGCATGTAATCCCAGCACTTTAGGAGGCCAAGGCGGGCAGATCACTTGAGGCCAGGAGTTCAAAATCGGCCTGAGCAACAGGGCAAAACCCTGTCTCTACTAAAAATACAAAAAAAAAAAAAAAAAACTGGCCAGGCATGATGGTACACATCTACAATCCCAGGTACTTGGGAAGCTGAGGCATGAAAATCACTTGAACCTGGGACGGGGAGGCTGCAGTAAGCCAAGATTGCGCCACTGCACTCCAGGAGAAAGAGGGAGACTCTTTCTCAAAAACAAAGGCAAGAAGGAAATATAGGGATCTAGGCCTTTGTTTTCAGAACAGAGGGACCTGGGCTAGCACAGAATCTCAGAGCATTAGTAAACAGGCCAAAGACCTCTAATCGACTGGACCATTGGCAGAGCAAAAGTCAAATACATGACTACAGGACTCATCAAGGCCTGTATTCCCCAGTGTCTCCTCTGAGCCGGCAAGGTGAGTCACAGCACCTGGACAGACCTGACCAACTGGAGGGTAACAAGTATGATCACTGAACAACTCTCTAACAGCCACCAAGGGTGCTCTATCTCAGTCCCTCTCCCCATGCCCCTCTCTAACAGGATCAGGCTCTATTCATGCCCTGTTCCTCTGGCTTGCCAGGAGTCTCCGAGACAAGTTAGATATGGAGGAAATGGCAAATCACAGCCAGAGGAGATTGTCTCCTAGCCCTGTATACCCCCACACCAGGCTCCCTGTGTTCCTGAAAGGTGCTCTGTGAGTTTATAACACTGGCCATGACCTCACTGCTCCCCCTGCCTCCCCCACTCCCCATATGGATGAATGTTACCCACCTTTAATCTTCAAGCCACCTTCAAATGCCACCTCCTCCAGTCTGGAGTCCATTCGGAACCAACCTCCCCCTGAGCTAAGCATTTGGAATTTTCCAAAATTCTCTCTTGCCTCCTTCAGAGGAGTCTGCCTCCCTCAGTGTGTGCAGCCTACCTTGTTCATATATTTTCTCCACTGTTTATTTAGCAAAGTGCCTTTGTTGTCAAGAGCCCAATGAATATGGTTAAATGTCCATTTGATTTTAAGAGAGATCAGGGGCGGAACATCTTGGTCACTCATCCGTCTAGGGAACCTCACATCTTTTACAGTTAGTTCCTCTGAAAAGATAGCTTCAATCCTTCCAACTATAATGTGAACTTATTTTCTCTTAACCCTTTGTTCTCTACTCTTAAATCAAAGTGAATTAACCAAAAAAAAAAAAAAAAAAAAATCACTGACTTCTATGTGGTCTACTGATCTTCGCCTTTAGGGGAAATCCTAAAGGTTGGTTGAGGTTTTTTTTTTTTTTTTCCATATCTCCTAGTCTGAGAGTACCCACACTAGGCATTCAAAAGCCCAAATCTGAGGTCGGGAGCAGTGACTCATGCCTGTAATCCCAGCACTTTGGGAGGCCGAGGCAGGTGGATCACTTGAGCTCAGGAGTTCAAGACCAGCCTGGCCAACTGGCAAAACCCTGTCTCTACTAAAAATACAAAAAATGAGCCAGGCACAGTGCCGGGCGCCTGTAATCCTAGCTACTCAGGAGGCTGAGGCAGGAGAATTGCTTGAACCCAGGAGGCAGAGGTTGCAGTGAGCCAATATCATGCCACTACACTCCAGCCTGGCTGACAGAGCGAGACTCCATCTCTAAAAAAAAGAAAAGGAAAAATAAGCCAGGTGCGGTGGCTCACACCTGTAATCCTAGCACTTTGGGAGGCCGAGGCGGGTAGATCACCTGAGGTCAGGAGTCTAAGACCAGCCTGGCCATCATGGTGAAACCCCATCTTTATAAAAAAAGAGTAAAAAATTAAAAAAAAAAAAGAAAAGAAAAGGAAAAACAAAAGCCCAAAATCCTACACGCTTGTTCTGAATGTTATTCCCAAATTACCTTTAAACTTTTTAACTGTAAGGTATGTCTCACCTTCTCCAAGATGATACAAGATTTAGGGGAAGGATAAAAACCCAATCAATCAAACAGGTGAAGAAGCGGACATAAACAGGCTGAAGGTTAATGGCAGCAACATAAAATAAGCCAGAGGCAAAGTATCCCCCAAACCAGAGAAGCCTCAGGGGCATGCACAGCTGGAGAGCAAGCCAGAGAGGGGTCTCGGCACTGCCTCACCTTCCACTTGTCCAATGGGGGGAGCGCTACCCCATTGGAACGGTTAAGGTCGGACACCAGCACCTTCAGAATGTCCTGAATCTACAGGAGGCAAAAAGGGAAAAACAAGGGCAGGGGGAGAAAGACAGAAATGGCTTACAGAGAGGCAAGAAAGTCAAGGAAGGAGGAAGATGTGGGTTCAGGGAAATGAAATGCTGAAGAAGAGTGGAGGAGATCAATACCATGGCCTGTGCCATCCTTCCAAATGGCCACCTGCTGCCTTGCCAGGGGCAGAAACAAATAGATGGAAAAGTGCCCTGAGCAATGCAGTCACACAGGGTGGAGTCACCTGAGCAGGGCAGCTCTTAATATGCTCATTGGACCCCTCAGGCCCAGGATGTGGGTAATGAATCTGGTAGAGCTACAGACCTCCATCTTAATTTTAAAAACCAGACTTCTGGGCCGGGCGTGGTGGCTCACACCTGTAATCCAAGCACTTTGGAGGCCAAGGCGGGTGGATCACCTGAGGTCAGGAGTTCAAGACCAGCCTGACCAACATGGTGAAACCCCGTCTTTAAAAAAAACAAAAACCAGACTTCTGAGTAAGGGTTCACTTAAACAAAGGGGGTTCCAACTAAAAAACAAGCTTGAAAGATACTGATCTTATCCAATGTCATATTACGTTAAAGAAACTGAGGCCCAGGGGAAGAAGTGATTTTTCTGTAGTCACCCAGCAAGCTAGTGACAAAGATGAACTCAAAAGTTAGATCTTCTCCTAATTCTAGCACCTGGGGCTCTCCTCACCACACCCTGGGGCCCTTTCAGTGACTCCTAAAGGGATAGCCTGATGACAAGTGGCTGCTCTCATTGGCCTGGCTTCCCCTTGAGACTGAGGATGAGGAAAACGAAACAGCAACTACCATTTCCTGGGTGTCCTGAGTGTTTACTGCAGGCCCTGTACTAGGGATTAACATAAACACAACAACAATAACAAATCTCATTTAAACTTCACAAGTGTAAATAAAACAATACTTTACAGACGTGAAAAGAGAGGCCCAAAAAGCTCCAACAATTTGCACTAAAATCATATCCCTAGCAGATGGACAGATATGATACAAACCCAGAACTCTTAACCAGTACCCGACAGTTCT
>PVKP010041321.1:0-18849 GCA_004027715.1 Plecturocebus donacophilus
ATGTAGGCACACAGAGTGTTCTTGGGTGACTGTCCTTTCAGAAAGTAGGAAAGACAGCAATGGAACTGTTCGGGACAGAGGTCTCTGGGTGTTCATGGAAAGAGTGCATTGAACAAGCAAGAGCTGCCTTCTGACTCCTGGACACTAGAACTTTGACCTGGCTTTTTCTGAGCATTAGAGAAGGTATTTCTGTGAGCTCGGATTTGAAGAGAGCCGTCTGCTTTGTTAGATGAATACATCATATGGGAGGAAGGGGATTTTTCCTTTCTTTATAATTTCATAAAGGGTCTTTATAATTTATAAATATTTGTAATTTTTTGAGTATTTTACAATTAACATATGTACTTTTATAATAAGGAAAAACAATAGCAAAATGAATCAATGCAAAGGTTTTCTTTCTATGGTAGAGTTGACAGAGGAATCTCTTAGTAAGCACATTGAGAATCTGTTATTAGAATATGCTTCTTTCTCCACAGTGTCCTGTGAGACCAAATAGAAAAATCCAGCAATAAAAGGCAGAGGCAAGCATCCCTTCCTTAAGATGCATTCATCTTGCCTCCTGGTTTTCACCAGCAGCCTGCAGCACAGAGAAGCCACTTGGCCTGTTCTCAGAGGAGGTCTACTTTGAAGCAAGATTGGAGTCAAGACGTAATTCTGCTGGTGTGAAGAATCTAATCTCCCAAGTCTCTTTTCTTTCTCAGCCCTGCTGGCAGTAATCCCTCTCCTCCCTTTGCAGGAAGGCTGGAGAAAGACCCACAGAGACTGGGTTTTCTCTCCTGGGGAATCCCAGCATCTGAGTGAGACCGAATACATGTTCTCCCTTCAGGTCTGTTGAATACATTGATTGATTCATTGATTGATACAGAGAGAAGGTGAACTGGTTAAATCCTCTTGTGAACTAGTTATAGACAGATTGCCTGGCAAACACATGAATGATACTTGAGTCCTTAGGGAGACCATATCAATGAAATGCTTTGAGCAGGAGGTATGTACTTATCTAGGATTCCTTATGAAAGGAAGACTTAGAAACTAGGAATTCATAGGTCATGGCTTCCTGGAAAATGTCATGGAAGTTATATAATTAAGTATAAAATGAATGTGTTTCATGACCAAATGCCTCTGTTTTGTGCAAGAAATGTAGCTCCATATTTTATTGCACTACTTCATATGTTAATTTGGGGCACAGGGATCCCTGAGATGACAGGGAAGGACCCAGGGGAGCCCAAGCTGGCGTTCAGGCCTCCACTGCTGGGCTGTGCCTTGTGAGTGCTTGTACCCTCACAATCATTCATAAAGCTTGATATAGAGCGACACTGCAGATGCATGGCACTCACTTGACAAGCCAACACTTCATGTGACCTCAGGTCATCAAAGGGTAACTTAGCATGGTGCTTATATTAAATTCTCACAAATAAATATTGTGAAAGAGGTTGATCCCTGAAATCAATATTATCTTTATAAAATTAAGGAGGCATTCCAAGTATGACGGTCTGGGCATTTCCAATAACAGATCTGGTAAATGCTCCCATGAGCATCTCATGCCACTTTCTACATAAATGTCTATTTAGCCAGGTCTATTTATAGTGGTGTCTAAAGGGCTAAGAAAATGCTGATTTCTTCATGCAACATACACAAATTGAGATAAATGATACATTTTTGAGATACATTTAATTTCATCTGATCAATTGTTATAAGGTTAGTTTTAAGTTTCTAATTGAAATATTATCTTCTTAATATTTCTAATTGAAATATTATCTTTCTTAATGAAGAAAAAGTTTCTTTTTCTTCATTCAAAATAATTAACACTTAAATTAAGCTAATAAAAAATGACACCCTGGAATTCAGATCTGAGAAAACTGGTAATAAAGACGAAGTTGGGTAGTGTCTCCTGCATGCAGGGAGAAGGAACATGAGGATGTTGAAAATGTTCCTCTGCTCCTTCCTCGACCCCATGTTCCCAAAAGCTGGGCCCCATTGCAGCTCTAGAGGTGATGCAGCAAGATGTTCTTCCAGGTGTGAGACACCAAGGAGGCCCAGGAATGCTGGAGGAAGAGAAATCTCAGAGGGTGGCACATCCAAATTACAGGTAGGCGGTCATGACGGCGACTGGGACTGGCCTGTTTGTACACGTGGGTGTGGGGCTGTGGGATCTTGAGGCAGCTCTGGGCCAAGCAAGCAGTGGTGCCCTGGGGAAATTGGCCCTTTCTCCACCGTGCCCTGAGGCTCCCAATGATGCCACTGCACTACAGCCTGGACAACAGAGCGAGACACGTCTCAAAAAGAAAGAAAAGAAGAAAAGAAAAAGAAAAGGGAGCCACAATGTCAGATGCAGGAAAATACCTGGCAGCAGAGGAAAGATTTAAACTTGGCAATGTAAACAAAGGTGATGGTGGCTTTGCTCCTGTTCCCGAGGACTGTTCTAACGCACATCTTTGTTTTGGAGTCAGTGTTAATAGCATGCCTTTAATTCTGCCAAAAGCTTCCCTTAGGATGAAGAATTATTTAATTACCCAAACTATAGATGCCCTTAAGGTATTTTAAACAAAAATATGAACTCGTGAGGCCTGCAATTTGGAATAACAGAGGAGTTGGAGTTGAATCACACCTTGCTATGGTCTGAAAGTTTGTGTCTTCCTAGATGCCTGTGTTGAAACCCAACCCCCAAGGTGACAAAATGGAGCTTAGGAGGAACATGTTTTCTTTCATCCTAAACTATAACAAACTTGACCTTTGCTTGAAGCTCAGCCTCAGTGATGAGCACTCACAGGAAGGGGGCTGTGTGTTGAGTGGGGTGTTGGAGGAGGTGGACAGCCGGCGAGGCTTCATTGCCAATGCTGAACACTACTTTTATTCTGTAGGTCCAGCTCATCTCAATGGAACTCGTTCTCTTGCTCCCATAGGCAGCCCAGGTGAACTCACTCAGCTTAACCTGGACCTGAGCAAGGCCTCGTGGACAGAATGGAAATTAGAGAAACACCCATTAGAAAGAGCAGGACCAGGCTGAAGGGAATGGCAGGAATTCCTGCATGGGTGGGAAGCGACATCTAGGAGCCAGGAAGAAGGCAGGTGAGTGGAATGAGCCCTGTGGAGGTTTGTGGTCTGAATCACATGTTTGTGTTAACTGATGAAGAAGACAGAGAGGGACTCGTTCGTTCTCTGACAAGCAGTCACTGGAAGGCGAGTTACAGAGCTGCGTGGTCCTTAGGAAGGACACGTGGGCCTTTTACCTCACCTCTTTCTTGGCTTCTGTTTTAGCGTCCTTGGCATATGTATGTCTCTAGCAGAGCAACTCCCCTGCTGGCATATGGGCGATTGTAGACAGGGCTTTCTGCAGCACACTCTGGGGTGGAAGTGCAGACCCACCCACGGTGCCCAGCGTCCAGACCAGGAAAATGATGAGAATTTCCCAAGGAGTCTCTTTACAAGAATGGACACTGGGACAAGGGTCACTGAGTCCCCAGAAGATTTGCAAATGCCTGCATGTCCAGCAGCCCAGGCCTTGGATGACATGTTGTGCTCCTGCACCCAATCAGCGTCAACTGTTCAGCCCACCTCAGCCAACGGTAACCGTGGGGAGCATTGCAAACCATTGTGCCCTCTCCTGGCTGCACTTCTGTGTCTTCTTGATGAAGCATCGGGTGGCAGATCCAGGCAGACCCTGGACTTTCCACCACCCACGGCTGACATGGCCACTGACTGTCCTTGCAGCCAGGCTCTGGAAGGCTTGGTCAGGAGCTCCTGCTCTACTTGGCTTTAGGGGTGTGAGACAATGAGAGATCGATGAACTCCTCTTCTTTCTCCAATAATGACATCTCTATTTACCTGGCCCTCTTTAGAATATAAGTCATTTAATGTTTTTCTTATCTTTTTATTTCTCAGATAATCTCAAGCTTGTATTTAGTGCTATCATGCTATAGACCACAAATATCTGTTTGATTCTGGCATTTTATTCAAGGTTATCCTATACTGTGACAAATGTTTAGCAGGTAACCACAATGTCAGTCTTATGATGGTATAGATTGAGGATGCAGATGTTGGCTGAAAGCTGTGTGTGTGTGTATATTTGTCAGTATGTGTGTGTGTGCCTTGTGTATGTATTTGTATATCTTTGTCGTTGTTTACATCTGTGTGTGTGTATAAATGTGTGTGTGTTTAAGTACCTCTGTGTGTGTGTAACTATGTGTGTCTGAAACTATTTCATTAGTCAATTTTTTTCTGGTGTAATGAGTTGCCAAAAACAAAGCCTTTATTAAAACATATTTTTTTCCCACAAGTGAACTGTTTTTAATCCTCGATCTGTCAGCAAATCTTTACTTCTTTCACAAATACCTGAGGTCATATTGCACGAAGTACTCTAATCTGGAATGTGGTATTCATTTTGGAAGCAGAAACTAGTGAGAGGGGATGGGAGACAATCCCCCAGGGCGGTGGTGTTTAAAACGCCTTCTCAGAACAGGCCCTGATCGCAGGATCTTGGGTGCCCCTTCAGGGGTGAGGCCCCAAGCCTCAGGGAGGATGCTGCCGTATTGTCTAAAGGGTCCCAGGCAGGGCAGCCCAGAGCCAACTGAAGCATGGACAAGGGGCTGAGATCAGCAGGGCTGAGAGTGGGATGCAAAGGTGCCATGTGGCCTGCAGGTGTCTGGATTTTGACACCTTCTCCTCTGCAGCCCAGTAATATCCCAGCCCCACCCCGATGGTAGCCACACTGTCCCCTGCTACCATCAGTAAGCCTTGCCTTCTGCATGTGAGCCTTGCTGTAGAATTTTCTGTCTGGAACCTCACTATCCCACCTGATCCCCTTCTGATGACTGCTCCTTGAAGCCTTTATTTTCTCAACTAAATGATTCCTCCTCACTTTCTCCCAGCCAGAATCACCCACCACCCATCCTCCCCATGCTACTTGCACGGTGCTGGGATACAGTACTCAAGAGCATTGGTGATGGTCACTGTGTGCTGTGTTCCTGATGCCTAATGTGCGCAGATCAGCCATAGTCACTGTGTACCACGTCCATCTCCCCAATGAGGCTGGGAGCTCGGCACAAAGGCTGTGTCTTCTTCCCTTTTGCCTTCTTCCTCCCCTGTCACTCCCAACATATCTACACTCAATAACCATGAAGCCCTAGGAATGTCCCTATGACCATGACCTTCTCTGTCCCAGAGAGTGTCATTGCTTTCTGCTCAGCAGGGCCTGCCTCCCTGGGTGCACTGGCCAAACGTTCCTCACATCTTGCTTACAGTGATTCTTGCCATCTGCATTCAGCAGACACTCTCCATGATCCATCTATGTCTACGTCTATGCTGCCTGAGGGACCACCACCAACACCCTGACCCCTACTCTCCTGCAGATGCCTCCCTAAAGCAGGTGGGCTCTCACTCCTGCAAAGTCAGGCTTTGCAACAGTCTTTCTGCTTGTTCCTTCCAACTCTCCATGGACTTAGCAGTTCTTGATGTAGATCCTGGATAACTATTTATTTTTCCTTTTAATTTTGTTTTTTGTCTCAGAATTTCAGAGCTGCAGGAAATTTGTAATCACCTGGTCTTATTCCTTCATTTTGTAGATGAAGTTGACCTCAGAGAATGTAAGTATCGGCCCTTAACCCCACAGCTAGATCCGGGATGGTGTCTTACATTATCTTTCCATCTTCTACTTCGTCCTGCAGGTGGTCTGTCTATTGTCATATGAGGATGATGGGGCTCTGCTTCATCGTGGCCAAAGAGGCCCTGGATGGCCGGGGATGGAAGGTGGCACGTGGCACTCAGCCACAGTCTCCAAACCTAACAGGCAGTGCATTTCCCAGTGACAGCTACAGTCTGCAATCCTGAGTCAACAAAGAGAGCAGCCTAATTGTTCTGTGAATCATTTGCCTGTAAAAAGCTACTTAGGATAATGTATTTGTGGTTTAGACTTGTTATCGCCTCTATGACTACTTCACTCCTATGGCTGACCAGTGTTCCATTTTATTTCTAGATATATTGCATTCTGTTTATTCATTCATCCACTGACATTAACATCTGGGTGATTTACACTTTTTGATTACTATAAATAGTACTGCTATGAACATTGGTGTATAAGTTTTTGTTTAGACACTTGTTTTTCAATTATCTTGGTTATATACCTAGAAGTATAATTGCAATGCAAAGTCAAGGTAGTCAGACACAAAAAAACTACATGTCGGGCCAGGCGTGGGGGCTCATGCCTGTAATCCCAGCACTTTGGGAGGCCAAGGCAGGAGGATCACCTGAGGTCAGGAGTTCGAGACCAGCCTGACCAACATGGAGAAACCCCATCTCTACTAACAATACAAAAATTAGCCGGGCATGGTGGTGCATGCTTATAATCCCAGCTACTCGGAAGGCTGAGGCTGGAGAACCGCTTGAACCTGGGAGGCAGAGGTTGTGGTTAACTGAGATCGCATCATCTCAGTTCATCAGAAAGAAAGAAGAAAAGGAACAAAAATACATGTTGTATGACTTCATTTATGTGAAATGTTGAGAACAGGCAAATCCACATACGGAAAACAAATTTGTGGTTTCCAGAGCCTGGAAATGGGGGAAATGGGAGTGACTGGATAATGGATACAGTTTCCATTTTGGATAATAAAAAACGGTCTGGAACTAGATGGTGGTGCTGCACAACATTGTGAACGTACACAGTTCCCTGACTTGAAAACTTTAAAATAATTAAAAAGGTAAATTTTATGTTGTATGTGTTTGCCACAATAAAAAATCTACTTAAGAAAATAGAGCTTATTTCTTTTAAATGTATAGAATAAGTTAAGGAAATTGGGAAAAAATTCTTAAGTATAGGTATTGTTGGGTATATATAAATAAACAGATGAAGCATTGTAAATAGAAAAGCAATTACTTGTACTCAATATGGTATATGGTTAAACCATAGAAACCTTATCCTTGTAATTTCAGTTTAAACCTGCCTTCATTCTTGGCAACTTATATAACAGAAAGTATTTTCATTGTGGTCCAATTATAATAAGTATTCATTGTGAATATAATTGATATTTATAGAACATTCTACCTAAGAACCACAGAATATGCATTCTTCTTGTCAGCACATGGAACACTCTCCAAGACTGAACATATGACAGGTCACAAAACGAGGCGCAATAAATTAAAACAAAATTGGAATCATATCAAATGTCTTTTCAGATCACAGCAGAATAAAACTATAAATCAACTACAAAAAGAACCCATAAAACTATACAAATACATGAAAATCAAACAATCTGCTCCTGAGTGATTTTTGGGTTAATGATAAAATCAAGATGGAAATTTAAAAATTCTTTGAAATAAATAATAATAGTCAAACAATTTATCAAAACTTCCTGGATATAGCAAAAGCAGTGCTAAGAGGAAAATTTATAGCACTAAATGCCTGCATCTAAAGGTTTGAAAGATCACAAATTGACACGCTAAGTCACACCTCAAGGAACTAGAGAATCAAGAATTAAACCCAAAGCTAGTAGAAGAAAAGAAATAACAAAGATAAGAGAGAACTAAATGAAACTGAAACAAAAAGTGCAAAAGATCAATTAAACAAAAGCTAGTTCTTTGAAAAGATAAACAACATGTATAGACCATTAGCTAGATTAACTAGAGAGAGAAAATTCAAATAAACTCAATTAGAAATAAAACTGGAGACATTACAACTGATACCACAGATATACAAAAGGTCATTCGAGACTACTATGAATACATATATGCACACAAACTAGAAATTCTGGAGGAAATAGATAGATTCCTGGAAACATACAACCCTCCTTGACTAAATCAGGAGGAAATAGAAACCCTGAACAGACAAATAACAAGCAGTGAGATTGAATCAGTAATTTAAAAATTGCCAATGACAACAAAAAAGCCCAGGGCCAGATGGATTCACAGCTAAATTCTACCAGAGACATTCAAAGATGAATTGGTACTAATCCTATTAAAACTATTCCAAAGGATTGAGAAGGAGGGAATCCTCCCTGAATCATTCTATGAAGCTGGTATCACCCTAATACCAAAACCAGGAAAGGACATAACAATAAAAATGCTGCAGATCAATATCCCAACATAAATGCAAAAATCCTCAGCAAAACACTAGCTAACCAAATCCAACAGCACATTTGAAAGATAATACACCACGTTCAAGTGGGTTTTATCCCAGGAATGCAGGAATGATTTAACGTACACAAGTTAATAAATGTGATACATCAACAGAATAAAAACAAAAACCATATGATCATTTCAATAGATGCAGAAAAAGCATTTGATAAAATCTAGCATCACTTTATGATAGAAAACACTCAACAATCTAGATATAGAAGGGATTTACCTCAAGCCAGGTGTGGTAGCTGACGCATGTAAGCCCAGCACTTTGGGAAACAGAAGCAGGTGGATCATGAGGTCAGGAGTTCAAGACCACTCTGGGCAATGTGGTGAACCCTTGCCTCTAACTAAAACAATATAAAAATTAGCTGGGCGTGGTCACACGTGCCTGTAGTCCCAGCTACTCAGAAGGCTGAGGCAGAAGAATCACTTGAACCTGGGAGGTGGAGGTTGCAATGAGCTAAGATTGTGCCACTGCACTCTGGCCTGGTCAACAGAGTCAAACTCCATCTCAGAAAAAAGGGGACTTACCTCAAAATAATAAAAGCCATGTATGACAGATCCACAGCTAACATCATACTGAATGGAGAAAGTTGAAAGCATTCCCCTTGAGAACTGGGACAATACAAGGATGCTCACTTTTACCACTTCTGTTCAAAGTAGTACTGGAAATTCTATCCACAGCAGTGAGCCAAGAGAAAGAAATAAGCGACATCCAAACTGGAGAAGAGGAAGTCAAACTGTTGCTATTCACTGATGATATTATTGTATGTCTGGAAAACCCTAAAGACTCCTCCAAAAGACTCCTAGATTTGATAAGCAAGTTCTGTAAAGTCTCAGGTTACAGTATCACTGTACACAAATCAGTAACACTGCTATACACCACCAACACCAAAGCTGAAAAATCAAGAACTCCATTCATTTTACAACAACTGCAAAAAATATAAAATACTTAAGAATATACTTAACAAAGGAGATAAGAGATCTCTACAAGGAGAACTACAAAACATTGCTGAATGAAATCATAGATGGCACAAACAAATAGAAACACATCCCATCCTCGTGGATTGCAAGAATCAATATTGTGAAAACAACCATACTGCCCAAAGCAATCTACAGATTCAATGCAATTTCTATCAGAAACCAATGTCATTTTTCATGAAATCAGAAGAAACAATCCTAAAACTCATATCATCTGGTACCAAAAAAGAGCCCAAATAACCAAAGCAAGACTAAGCAAAAAGAACAAAGCTGGAGGCATCACATTACCCAGCTTCAAATTTAGAAGGCTGTTGTTACCAAAACACCATAATACTGGTATAAAAATAGACACATAGAACAATGGAACAGAATAGAAAACCCAGAAATAAAGCCAAATACTTACAACAAACTGATCTTTGACAAAGCATCCAAAACCTAAAGTGGGGAAAGGACATGACACTCTATTTAATAAATCACTCTGGGAAACATGGTTAGCTACATGCAAAAGAATAAAACTGGATCTCTATCTCTTACCATATACAAAAAGAAATTCAAGATAGACCAAAGACTTAAATCTAAGACCTACAACCATAGCAATTCTAGAAGATAACCTAGAAAAACCCTTCTGGACATAGACCTAGGCAAAGAATTCATGACTGAGACCCCAAAAGCAAATGCAACAAAAGCAAAAATAAATACATATGACTTAAACTAAAAAGCTTCTACACAGCAAAAGAAATAATCACCACAGTAAATAGACAATCCATAGAATGGAAGAAAACATTTGCAAACTATGCATTTGACAAAGGACTAATATCTAGAATCTATAAAAAAACTCAAATCAACAAGAAAAAAACAAATAACCCCATCAAAAAGTGGGCAAATGAGATGAACAGATATTTTTCAAAAGAAGATATATACAAAAGATATTTCTCGAAAGATATATGGAAGATAAACATGAAAAAAATGTTCAACAGTACAAGTATCAGAGAAATGCAAATTAAAACCACAATATTCTGGCAAGAATGACCATTATTAAAAAGTGAAAAAAAAAAAAAACAATAGATGTTGGGATGAATGTGGTGAAAAGAGAACACTTAAACACTACCAGGGGGAATGTAAATTAGTAAAACCTCTATGGAAAACAGGATAGAGATTCTTTAAAGAACTAAAAGTAGATCTACCATTCAATCCAGCAATCCCACTACTAGATATCTACCCAAAGAAAAAGAAGTCATTCTATTAAAAAGACACCTGAACCCATAAGTTTATTGCAGCACAATTCACAATTGCAAAGTTATAAACCAAACGAAATGTCCACTGACCAATGAGTATTCCATGAATATGCTCTGTGCAATACTATTCAGCCATAAAAAAGAACAAAATGTATTTTGCAGCAACTTGAAGGGAGCTGGATATTATTACTCTAAGTGAAGTAACTCAGGAATGGAAAACCAAAGATTGTGTGTTCTCACTTATAAGTGAGAGCTAAGCTGTGGGTACACAAAGGCATATATGGACTATGGAGACTCAATGGGAAGAGTGGGCATAGGGGTAAGAGATAAAAAACTACATATTGGGTACAATGTACACTACTTGGCATAACCAGTGCACTAAAATTTCAGACTTCACCACCGTAAAATTAATACAAAGCACTAAAGCTACTAAAATAAAAAAATTAAATAAGTACTTAATTACCATGATAAATAAGTGAAGATATATTGCACAGTTAAGTTACTCAATATTACATCATACTGTTTCTTCTTTGATGTTAGGAAGATCAGACATGGATAAAAATGACTGTGGCTGAATGATAAAGAAATAAACCAATTTCAAAACAGTTGACATGCTTTTGTCATATCTTTTGCAACAAAAAGAAAAATGATGTTTGTTTCTCTCTGCAAAATGTGTATAAGCTTGAAAACAGGTTTCATTCCATTGGTATCTTCAGGCTATTAGAGGCGATGTAAAAAACTGGTTCTACCCATAGGGGAGAAGAGTGTAGACCACTTTACAGCTGCATACACAGCGTATAAACATTTCAGTAATGAAAATGAAATTCAGCAAGAACAGGCAACACTCAATGCAAAAATAACAGCCATATATTTTAGAATTGGGACTTTTACTGTAACTGTAAAACTCACTTGCAAAATGTGCTTCTCTTCCATGAGCCATATATATGCAAATACCTGGTCACAGAACGTGTTGCTGGCAACATCAAACAGAGCATGACCTGGTTAACCCCTTGTCAGTTAATAAACATGTCAGAGCACTGACATTATTTCCGTGAGATTTAATTTTATGTTACCTAGAACCTGAAGTGATTATTTAAAAAAATACAATTAAAATTCTTTTAAAGTGGATATAAAACTTGCTGAAAGGTCTATTTCTTATACTACTTGGCCAAACTTTAAAAGATCTATTACTCATGAGAGCATTTTATGTGGTGTGACTTCAGTGCTTGTATCAGAGCCAAGGCAATCATTCCACAAGCCGTGGCCCGCTCTGCTCACATCCCCCATCTCCAAACTCTGCCATTCCCCAATAGGCATGACAACTACTTCTTAAAGCGTCCTCCTTTGAGAAAGATGCCATATGAGAAAAAATTGAAAGGGGCTTCCTGAACAGAGTAGAGGGTGAGTACCCACCGTCCTGGTGTGTGGCTCTGGATGGCTTTTCCTTGCAGCGGAGTGGCATCTCCCTCCTGTCCCCAGCACAAATTTCTCTTCTTTTAGGTCTCCTTTCTGCCACCACCTCCCTTGGCCATCTTTCCCTCCTCCAGTTGGGTTTTCTCTCTTCCTTTTTACTTCTGCACAGCTCATACTCTGTTATAACGGCTGTGTGGGGCTCCTCCTGCTATGAGGAGGGGTTTGTGGCACACTCACCTGTACATTCCCAGCTCCATGGCTGGGATACACAGTGGTTGCTCAGGTCAAATTCATGAATGAGGCCAGGTGCCGTGGCTCACATGTGTAATCCCAGCACTTTGGGAGTCCAAGGCAAGTGAATTACTTCAGCCCAGGTGGTCAAGACTGGCCTGGGCAACATGGTGAAACTGAGTCTCTGTGAAAAATACAAAAATTAGCCAGGTGTGGTGGTACATGCCTGTAGTCCCAGCTACTAGGGAGGCTTATGTGGGAGGATTGCCTGAGCCCGGGGAGGTTGATTGTGCCACTGCGTTCTAGCCTGGGTAACTAAGGGAGATCCTGTCTAAAAAAAAAAAAAATTATGAATAAAAAATAAGTGAATTAATATGCAAATGTTCTTCAATTATGTGGCACTTTCAGATCTGCTATGGCCATGGAGCTGTATTTTTATGTTGTGTGACTACCTTAACTGTCAATTTTGGTATCACTTTTGGAGTTCAGCACTTCCTTTGGAGAATGGACCCTCCTCCAAAGGAAATGAAAATGAATGTATCCTGGCAAAAAGTGGAAATGCCCATTGGCTCCCTGCCAGAGACCACTTCCCATGCCTCACTGTCTATGGACCATGCCTCTGCACATCCCTCCATCCATTCTTCTAAATTGTCTATCTACCTACCTATTATCTGTAAGCATACATTTATATACCTTTACTTGTATGTATAGCTACACATCTCAGAATGTATATAAAATGGTGCTACAGTCATGTGTTGTGTATATGAGTATGTGTATTTTGTGTGTATGTATTTTGGCTGCCTCTATAGAATTTATGCAGATAAATAATTTTCAGCTGTTTGCTGTAGTCTCAGAGAAATGTGTGATGGGTGCATAAGCATAATGTTCCTTATAAAAACTGTATGGATGAAGCCATAATGGGTGACATTGCTGACTAAGGGTTTGTGATGGATGATGTTAGGTGTCAACTTGACTGGCCTAAGGAATGCCCAGAAACCTGCTTAAACATGATTCCTGAATGTGTCTATGAGGATGTTTCCAGAAAAGATGAGATTGAAGAAGGTCCACTCTCACCGATGTGGCATTAACCAATCCCATGAGGACCCAAATAGAACAAACGGGATGGAGGATGGGCAGATTGTCTCTCTCTCCTTGAGCTGGGGCTGACATCCTCTCCTGGCATTGGACATCTAAGCCGTGATTGTCAGGCCTTCGGAGCTGAATTACATCCCAGACCCTCCTGTTCCCCAGTGTACCCACGCCAATGGTGTGACTTTTGGGTCTCCATCACCACAGGAGCCAATTCCCATTATCAGCCTCCAATACACACACACACACACACACACACACATACACACACACACACAGCCTTCTGGTTCTCCTGTGTCATCAAGGATAAGTCACTGACACCTCCTCTGCTTTAATTTCCTCAAGGAAAAAAATACAGATGATAAAATTACCCTGTCATAGGCTATGGGAGGATGAAATAGCAAATAGAGGTAACCGATTAGAACAGTGTACTGGGTCCATGAGTGTCTGTGTTTAGACTGACAACTTTGCCAATCAGCCCTAGCAATGTCATCTTTTCGAATTTTATAAAACTAGTGATCTTAGCTTTATATAAAGCACAATTTGATGGAAAAAAATTAAAGATAAATTTTTAAATTAATTAAAATTTATTAACTTATTAAAAATAAATTTTGAAAATAAAGATTAATTAACAAATTCATAGCCATCATAGGAGTTTTTTAATCATACTTACCAAAAATCAAGATACAGTAAATATGACCATAGACTCATACTTTTCAAATACTTAAAGAAAATCAACATTTTAAAAATATTTTATTTTAGTTTAAGTTCTGGAATACATGTGCAGGGTGGGCAGGTTTGTTACATAGGTAAGCATGTGCCATGGTGTTTTGTGGCATCTATCAACCCTTCATCTAGGCATTAAACTCAGCATGCATTAGCTACATTTCCTGAGCTGACCCTCCCCTCACCCCCACCCACAGGCCCCAGTGTCTGTTATTCTCCTCCCTGTGTCCATGTGTTCTCCTTCTTCACAACATTTTTAATGTGATGAAAGTCATGCCTGTCATGTCATTAATATATCAATTATAAAAACAATAGCAAATAAAAGACCAAAAAATTCATTAGAAACTTATTAATACTTTTTAGTGACCTTATGTTAAAGTTAAAATAAAAAATAAAATATTAAAATAGTAATAGTAAATATTAAACTAGTAGCAAGTAACAATATAGTTACCTACCTTCCAAATAAAATAGATAATTTATTTCAAAATAAACTAATTTAAATACAGATATAAAGAAGTTTTATATAGAAGGAGTGAGATGAGTTAGCTTTCCGGAAATTTGTCAAAATTACTGGCTATTTCTGAAAGAATCCATAACTTAAAAATAACTAAAGTGTAAGTAAATGCCTTTAAAACTTTGGCCATAACAAAGACTTATGTTTTAAGACAAACAAATATGATGTTGAGCTATTTTTCTTTAGTCTACTAGAAGCCCCATCTCAGTCATTAACTTTTCTAAAAACTCTGAGTGAACAAATCGGAGGAGAACGCCATTGCAGAGGGCACAGCTCCCGGGGACACTGCAGGCCAGTAGAGACAGAAGAAAGTCAGCCCTGAATTCGGAAGGAAGGACTTAGCTCTGGATTTCAACCAATTATTTCTTCCACATAAATCAAAATGGAACTCATGGCAGTCTTGGGGGGAAGAAAAGTAAACCATTTGATACAACTATAAATGATGTTGAAATTTATTGTCCTCAATTTTTAAAGCACCTAAACTATAAAATAAGTGTTTAGCATAAACAGTAACTATTTTGCTCTTTTAAAATAGCAAAGTAGTAATCTTATTGTTCATAAAACCTCCTCATCCTCATCTTCCTGAAAAAATGTATTGCAAACTTAATTGTTTGTGACACTTTCAAGGTGTTATAAATGAGGACACAGAAAATAATCCATGGCATACGGGGTTTATAAATGGACTGTCAGATGGAAGTACAAATAAATGCAGAGCAGGTTCACACGAGTGCAGGAAACCTGCATGCAGCCATCCAGCACAGCTCCTTGGCTGGACGTGGCGATGGACACCAAGTCTGTGTCAACGGTGGAGACATGGTGGGAGCGGGGTCGGGATCCCAGGCTGTGGAGACACCGGCCACCCGGTTCCCTTTTCAGAGCAGGGCTGCAGGAAGAGACATCAGAGGGCAAGGTTATAACTTCCTTGACCCAGCCAGAGTTAAGGGATGAGTCATTTGAATAATGGGAGATTTTGGAGAAAATGTGGGGATAAAATATTTCTTTTGAGAGTGTTTGGAAGTTTGTCACGGTCAGCACAGGAAAGGAAGCAGAATCCTGCTCTGCCTGGCCTTGAAAAAGCTGGACTCTCTACCCAACCTCAGCAGCTGTCCCTCAGCACCCCATTGCTCTGGGGACAGCTGATACTGGGTAGGGCCTGAAATACTCCTGGTGGCCTTTTTTGGGAAAGGGTCCTTACCAGAAAATTACATTACCTGGTGGAAGAGAGGGAAAAAAAAAAAAAAAAAGACACAGCAGGAAATAAAGTAGAATCATCCCCTCTGCTGTGATCATGGAAATGAGCAAAGGATTTAGCAGCTTAGTGTCTTCATTAATGTAGGTGCCCTTGCAGGCAGGAAAAGGAGTGAGATAGCGTCTTTTGTGGGAACATGGATGGAGCTGAAGACCATCATCCTCAGCAAACTAACACAGGGACCGAAAACCAAACACCACCTGTTCTCACTTTCAAGTGGGAGCTAAATGATGAGCACACAGGGGCACATAGAGGGGAACAGGAGACACTGGGGCCTGTAAGAGGGTGAAGGGTGGGAGGAGGGAGAGGAGCAGAAAAGTAACTATTCTCTACTGGGTTTAATTCCCGGTTGATAAAATAATCTGTACAACAAACCCCTGTGACATGAGTTTAACAAACATGCACATGTACCCCTGAACTTATAATAAAAGTATATACTTTTATTTTATACACACACACACACACACACACACACACACACACACACACTCCTACTTCCAAAAATGACACCAAGACAGTTACAGGAAAACCTACATTATAAACAGACACACACAGAGCTACATGCTTCAAATGGAAAAGGGAGAAGAGAAATTACATTTTACTATCCCAACTTAAGAACAGCAACTAAGCTCTTAGTTTCTTAGCAGTCAAGACAGGGCAACGTGAAGATCCTGCAGTCTTCACCATCTCTGATGTAGCTCACCGTTTAATGACCATTCTCTCCAACACAGGCAGACAGTCCATGCCCTTTACTCACCTACTACTAACAGAAGAGTTTCAGGGACAGACTCAGTCATTCCCTGCTGGGATTTTTTTCTCCCCATATCCTCTTGCACCAGAAAGACAGACAAATACAGTAGGTCTTAAGGGCTAGTAGAAGGAAAAGGAATTGAATGGAAAAATAACAATGGATGTCTCTCTAGACCATTGTGAGTGGGGAACATTTCCTGAGAGGGCTGTAGGAGAATGTGATGAATGCTGGCCTCAGTATCAAATACCTGATACAGTAAGAAGATAGTCCACAGATGTCTGGTGCTTGGTACTTGGAGAGTGTATGAGTCAGAAATCTGACAGGAAACAGATGGTTCATCCAGTTTGTCTCTTTATTAATATTCCCCTTCACTCTTTAAATTATAAAACAGTTAGGCATCGCTGAACGATAGGGAGGTGTTCTGAAGAATGCATCATTAGATGATTTTGTTATTGTTCAAACATAATAGAATGACTTACTCAAACATACCTAGTCTAGTCTACTGCACACCTTGGCTATAAGGTAAAGCCTATTGCTCCTAGGTTGTAAGCCTGAATACTGTAGAGTATTGTACAGAGAATTATAACACAATGGTAAGTAAGTATTTGTGCATTTAAATATAGAAAAGGCAGTGTAAAATGCATTATAAAGGATAAAAAATGGTACACATGAATAGGGCACCTTCCATGAATGGGACTTCCAGGACTGGAAGCTGCTTTACGTGAGTCAGCGAGTGAGGGTGAGTGAATGTGAAGGTCTAGGACGTAACCGTACACTACACTGACTTTATACATTGTACACTTAGGCGATGCTGAATTTATAAAAAAATGTAATTGGGCTATGATATTATAATGTTTTTTTAATCCCATGTCCTAATAAATTCTGTTTTTAAGAAAAACCCCAAGAAATCTGAAAAAAACGAAACCTTCTAAAACTAATATATGTGTTTAGCAAGATCAGAGAATACAAGTTAACACATTACTCACATTTCTGTATATTAACAATGAACATGTAGAAAACAAAGTTAAAAACACAATGACATTTATATTCACTTCAAAAAAAATGAAATGCAGTAATAGCAAAATTGTTTTGGCACCAACTCATACTTAGGTAAATACTTCACAAAACATGTACAAGTTCTACATGCAAAAACTACATATACTAATGCTGATAACTTTAGAGAAATAGTAATCCCACCCTAGTTCAGATGTGATCAGAATGACGTGGACTCCTAAACATTCTTACTGATGTGTGATATCTGAAAACATATTGTATGCCTCAGAGTATGAAAGGAAGAAACTTAACGTCACATGAGCATTTTAAATTTCTCCTGCATAAAGTTTTCTTTATATAGCAATTTCACTAATTTACTCATGTATTCCATGAATATTTACTCATTGCCGACCCTACAATATATGCTACAGAAAAATGGCAAGGATGAATGAGAAGGCTTTCTTTCAACAAACTTTACAACTGAATGAGAGAAGTAGATAATCACAAAACCAACTATAAGAAAACCATCCTTTTCTAGGAATTTAATTGTACATTCAGAAAGTCAATCTGTATGTGAACGGATACAGCAAGTTACATTAATATGAGCAGAAATGATGAATATTATATGCTTATAATCTATTTGGTTGTTTTTCTACCTAAATTAAAATTGACAAATTTTACTTTTTGCATAAATATCTGCACACATTTCACCACAATTCTCTTTAGTGACTGTTTTAGAACCCTGGTTTCTCATGTCCTAATAAAGAGAGAAATTCTTTTCTTTTTCATCAGTAGGCTATAGGAACTTTTTAGCTCCATTATAATCTGATGAAACTACCATCATATATTTGAGCCTCTTGACTGAAATGTTGTTATGTAGCACATGACTGCATTTACAAAGAATGTGAGTAGGTGGAAGCCATAGGATGGTATGGTGTCCCAGGTCTGATGCAATGGCCAAGGCTGTCCATCACCACCCATAGGCATGAAGGGATAAGGGAAGGCTGTTGGAATTTGGAAATAGACAATGATATAGAAACGGCCATCTTGAGAAGTGATGTGTCCTTAACTTGAGGATTGCAGCTGGCAAATCTGCCTCCTCAACCCCATGAGGAATGCCAAGGGAATCAAAATCTTGCCTTCATGCCTCTCTGCCCCTCAGATCTCCTTCTGGGTCACCCTCCTGGCTGACCCCAACAGGAAGTCTGGGGGACTTTAGGTAGTCCACAGAAGACCACCTCCAGGAATGGGGAACCAGACAAGAAGAATAATAGTTTTGGAGGGGAAGATAGAAGATGCCCAGTCTACATAAGTCTCTACTGAGCACCAACAATGTTGCATAAAAATGTAATTTATCCTTTAAAGGTAATTCTATTGGGAGCAAAAGTAAAAATGTTCCAGGTTGATATTTTCTTTAGTGATGTGTTTAACATAGTGAAGCAAAACTTATCTTGAGAAAATAAATCATTAGCATAGCCTCTAAATCCTTCTTTATGGTATTAATTGTCCTAATGGGGTTTTGGTAGAAATTGCATAGCCGACAATTTGCAACCAAAGTTTA
>PVKP010041322.1:0-18845 GCA_004027715.1 Plecturocebus donacophilus
TTTTTTTTTAATAATACTTTAGTTCTGGCGTACACGTACAGATCGTGCAGGTTTGTTACATAGGTATACACGTGCTATGGTGGTGGTTTGCTGCATCCATTGCCCCCAGAGCCAGCTCTTAAAATCGGTACTGGAAAGATGTTTTCATTGTAGTGTGTACTACGTTTTAACCTTCTATAAGACGTTTTTTTTGTTTTGTTTTGTTTTGTTTTGTTTTGTTTTGTTTTTTGAGATGGATTTTCACTCTTGTCACCCAGGCTGGAGTGCAGTGATGCCATTTCAGCTAACTTCAACTTCTGACTCCTGGACTCAAGCTATTATGCTTCCTCAGCCTCCCGAGTAGCTGGGATTACAGGCACACACCATCATGCCCAGCTATTTTTTGTATTTTTAGTAGAGACGGGGTTTCACCATGTTGGCCAGGCTGGTCTCGAACTCCTGACCTCAAGTGATCCTCCAACCTTGGCCTTCCAAAGTACTGGGATTACATGCATGAGCCATGGTGCCTGGCCAAAATGTTTATACTTTAAAGAAAAATTCCTCACTACTTACTTTTGTATAGTTCATAAATGCTTTAAACTGGAAAATATTAAATATGTCTCTTTTGATAGATTAATGACATTAGCTAACCTGAGCAAAAATAAACTTGAAGAGTACCCACAAGAGTAAAGTTTACCAAACTGTCTTAAATTTCTTCTTGTGCCAAGCGAGGTGGCAGGTGCCTGTAATCTCAGCTACTCGGGAGACTAAGGCAGGAGGATAGCTTGAGGTTAGGAGTTCAAGACCAGCCTGGGCAACATAGCAAGGCCTCGTCTCTAAACAAATTTTTTTTAAAAGAAATAGGTTACTCTACTCAGTCAGGCCAGGTAAACAATCCTGTCATGTGGTGAGGTCAGTAACACTTGGAAATAAAGGAAGATGGAGAAGGCATAAAGATTTTCTTGAAGTGTATTTATTGTAAAGAGCCTAATCTTTAATTAGAGCACTACAGCCGTAGACATGTTGGCTTACTCTTTATTGACTTAGCTGATTTTCTAAACTAGACAATGTTGACAATGTGAGTGTTTTTGTCAGTGATTCTATAGGGGACCAGTGAATTCTGGAAGCATTCTGCTTCTTCTGTCTCTCTTTGGCCAAGTGCCGTATCCCGATAGTCCAGTGTTCATGTTCAGAGCAAAATAGAGGTAGATCAAATCTGTTAGCCAAGGAATAAACTGAAAACCAGAATTTTCCAGCTTGTGGTTATTCTGGCCTCCATATCATACCTTTATATCTTGAAGTTTTATGACCAGAAAGTTAAGAGCCAAGTAACAAGGATCTTATGAGTATGATCTTGATTTAAAGAGATAAAAAAAAAATAGGATTAAAAATCATATCTTCTGTGTCAAGTGAAAGGAATAAAAATAACCTGGCTTTGGCTCCCCTGAGGTAACTGAGTCCCTTAGGATCATGAGCCTCCTAAGAACTTAGCACCCGTCTCCCACCAAAACACCAAGCTGAGGCATTTGGCATTGAAAATGGCCTTAAATATTTAAATTGCTTTTTCCTGTGAGTTTAAATAGGGAAGAAGTGGGCTCTTCCCTTATTTCTAAACTCTTCACTCTCTGGCATTAGACCTCAACCTGTGAGGAAGTACCTGAAATCACAGCATTGTATTCTCTTGCTTGGAGGAGGAACTCTTTAATGTCCAACTGGATTTAATACAGGAACATTTTTGTTTTTTAAACTATCTTTTGGATTAAGGCTGCAGTGAACCGTGATCGTGCCACTGCACTCCAGCCTGGGCGACCGTGTGACACCCTGTCTCAAAAACAAAACAAAAATTATCTTTTGGACTGGGTATAGTGGCTCACACCTTTAATCACAGTGAGAGCCCATTTCTACAAAAACTAAAAATAAATTAGCTGGGCATGGTGGCACATGTCTGTAGTCCCCGCTACTCCAGAAGCTGTGCCCAGGAGTTCAAGGCTACATTGAGCTGTGATCATGCACAGCCTGAGCTACAGAGTGAGACCGTATCTCTTAAAACAAACAAATATGCATACAAACAATCTTTTGGAACCTCAAGGTCAGGTCAGAAACTTGGTCTTGCTTAGACGGCGGTGCTTCAGTCTTAGAAGGGAGGGAGAACCTGTACCCAGGCCTCCATCTAACTTCACGTTCCAATTGAGACACTCCTGAGAGTAAAAAGGGACTTTATCAATAACTGCATCAGAACAACAAATTCCAGGACCCTCTGGGAGAGACTAGGATGTAGGGTTACCTACCTTTAGCATGCTGTGGAGACCACCCATGATCCGAGACATCTCACTGTAAGAGTTTCAGGCAGTGATTTTTAAGGAACTTCTATTTTGTTTTTACTACTTAAATCTTACAATATTTTATTAGATTGTAAACACAGATGTTTCGATAAGCTTCTCATATCTACCATTTTCATTGCTGCAGACTCAATTTTGGATTGTATTCATAGTTATGAATTGTGTTGCTTTTGCATTAAACTGCTGAGTTTTGTAGTGGGAGAAGGGGCACCATGGAAAGGGAGGAGGAGGAGAGGGGTGAAGAGAGAAAGAGAATGTGAAAGTGAAGGTAGTGAGTTTGCAGAAGCTCAGACATCGTAGTAAAACACCCGGCAAGTCATCTGTTAAGAGCCAGGGGCCAGGAGCTTTAGGAAGTGTGTCAGGGAGTCATATCCAAAGCAGAACAGTGGCCAGGCAGTGATGAGTTCCAACTTTCAGGATGGTATCTGAACACTTAAACCTTTAACCATAAGAGGGCAGTTTTAGGCATTCTATACCTGGGGAAACAAAGCTGAAAACACTCATTTTTTAAAATCCTTGTTTCAGAAATAAGGACAAGGCCAACTAATTTGATAGCACAGAGGGGCCCTAACTTTATTTCTGCAGCTGTTGTTTTCCTGGATGGCTCAACTTTACAATAATTTCCCCTTTACTTCAAGAAATGACCCATATAAGGCCAGTCACGGTGGCTCACACCTGTAATTCCAGCAGTTTGGGAGGCCGAGGCAGGCGGATCACAAGGTCAGGAGTTCAAGACCAGCCTGGCCAACATGGTGAAACCCCTCTCTACTAAAAATACAAAAATTAGCCAGGCGTGGTGGCAGGTTCCTGTAATCCCAGCTACTCAGGAGGCTGAGGCAGGAGAATTCACTCGAACTCAGGAGGCGGGGGTTACAGTGAGCGGATATTACACCATTGCACTCCCACCTGGGCGACAGAGCAAGACTCTGCCTCAAAAAAGAAAAAGAAAAAGAAATGACTCACATACTTTTACTATGGAAGTGACAGGGGCTGCTAGGCCCCTAACCGCCCACCTGTCAGCGAGCCATGTTGTTAGCCGAACTATATTTTTCTCTTAGGTTAAACTTAGTGGGAAAGATATTCAAGTGCTCCTTTCGTGTCCCCTGCATACTCATGTTGGCTAGTACCACGTGCCTTCATTCCTTATGACTCAAACTTCCTTCTTATCCACCTGGCATTTTGTGGCATGCCCACAGGTGCCAGGCCCATGCCTGGCATGGAACATACAGAGATGACTCAGAGTCTCCATCCACAAGGAACACAAAGTCTCTGGGTCCCTATATTTTAGCCTACTTAGTCATGCGAGTGTCATCTGGGGAAGTGACTGCTGAAATAGGAGCTTTCAGGCAGCCTTTGCCTTATCTCTCTTTTTAGGTGTAGGGGCTTGAGAAAAAAGATAAGGGGTCTTTCCTATTCCCAGGAGGTTGCCTTTCCAAAATGGCCCTGTAATACTCATCTCTCTAAGGCCAGGCTAGTGTTTCAGATTTCATCTTGTCTTTAAAAAGCTGCAGCAAGACGATATATCTAAATCTTGTTACCTAGTGCTAATCCCATAAGAATTAAATACATAGAACCTCATTTAAAAACAGATTCATGTAGCTGTTAGTAATAACAGGCCAGGGAGAGGCTCCCAGCCACTAAAGGTGTTTAGTAACTGACATCAGGGGAGATCCCAGGAGGACCTTCCAGAAGGCTGATTCTGGAACTGGGCACCATGTCTTTGCCCTTCCCTTGCATGGGAGAGGTGGCATCTCTTCACAGAACATTGAACAGTCTGTCTGACATCAAGCAGGGCTGGCCCTTTATCCAGATCAGATGTATTTGGATTTAATTAAATTGAGGCTCCCAAAGTACTACATAATTAGCTGTAACTGCTCCTCAGTAGTGTAGGAAACCTGAGTTTTGTAACTGTCCCAGTGACGTCTGAACATCTGCTCTAAGTCTCAAATAATTAGTCTCAAACCTGAGTAATGATAGATGGGTCTAAAGGGAATCAAGGCTGGGTGCAGTGCACCTGTAATCCCAGCACTTTGGGAAGGAAGCCAAGGTGGCTAGACTGTTTGAGCTCAGAAGTTTGAGACCAGCCTGGGCAACATAGTGAGACCCCCATCTCTACAAAAGTAAAATACTAGCTGGGTTTGGTGGCATGCACTTGTAGTCCCAGCTACTCCAGAGGCTGGGGTGGCAGGATGTCTTAAGCCTCAGGAGATCGAGACTGCAGTGAGCCATAATCACTCCTGCTTAGGGAGACAGAGCAAGACCCTGTCTCAAAAATAAGAATAAAAAAATAATAAAAGGAAACAAATTGTTGGGGGAAGTAAGATGTTTAATAATTAAAACATAAATCTCAGCAGTACTATTACTTAAGTAGATTTGTGACATAAGGCAAGCGGCTTGGGCTTTGGGGTTAGACATGGTCGGGAGTCCAGCTTTTGACTTTGAATAGACATAGTCCTACTCACTATGTGAAGGTGGACAAGTCATTTCATGACTTTAAATCTGTCTCCTTGTCTGTCTTTAAGTTCCTAGCAGAGAGGCTGAACATTGTCCATCTGTTCTTTCATCCATTCATTTAGGTAGCACTGATTGAGTGCCCATCAAGTATCTGGCCTCACAGTTACAGTGGTGAACAAGACCCAGAATATCTTTGCTTCATGGAGTTTATAATTTAATAGAGGCTCATTCAATGTTAGAACAAAACATAAAGATATAATTAGCCAAGAGATGATAGAATTAGGCAGAAACCTTAGGAAGTGGTGGAGAAGTAAGTATTTTAGTAACAATTTTAAATAAGTTTCTCGGTACTGTTTCTTATGCAGGCAGATAATGTCGCCAGCACAAACCATTGCTCCAGCATGAGTGCTATGTTGGGTGTCTTTAGCATAGTCGAAACTAGCCCATGGAAATTTAAACATATTTTTTCCCCCTTATTTTTTTGCTAGATATTAAAACTGGCTAGATTCGTACGTAAAAAGAAATGAATACACATGGAAAAAACAGTCAAACGGTCCCAAAGGCTACATACATTGAGTGAAACTAAATCTCTTTCCTACCCTAGACCCCCTGTTTTCCTCCCCAGGAAATCAATGTCTGCTACAGTTTTCCAGTGAATATTCAATCAGATACGTGTGTATCTAATCCCTTAAAACCCAAGCAAACACAGGAGAGGGTGCCAGCCCCACTGTTTTACCCCTTGTTTTTATCCCTTAAGATGGCTCAGAGCCATTCCATGTCAGATTAGGTTCATTCTTTTTTTCTTTTTTGAGACAGTGTCTCACTCTGTCACCCAGACTGGAGTGCAGTGGCACGATCTCAGCTCACTGCAACTTCCGCTTCCCAGGCTCAAGTGATTCTCTTGCCTCAGCCTCCTAAGTACCTGGGACTATAGGCACATGCCACCACTGCCTGGCTAATTTTATATTTTTAGTAGAGATGGGGTTTCACCATGTTAGCCAGGCTGGTCTTGAACTCCTGACCTCAAATGATCCACCCACCTCAGCCTCCCAAAGTGCTGGAATTACAGGCATGAGCCACCACCCCAGCCATATTCACCCTTTTTCACAGCAGTGTAGTGCTTCATTTAACCAGTTCTCTACTAATGGAAATTTAGGTTGTTTCCAAACCTTTGCTGCTACAAACAGCAAAAAGCTGCAGTGAACATTCTTGCATGTACATGTTTACATACATACGCAATAAAAAGTCCCCAAAGGCAGAAGCCCCCAAACCAAAGGTTTGTACTTTTGAAAACATTAAGAGATGTTACCACATTGCCTTCCAAGGCCTATACCAGTGTATTCTCCCTCATCAGTGGATGGACCAGAGGGCCTGTTACCCATACTCCTTCCAGTCCTGGGTATCAGCAGACTTCATCTTTTCTAACATGGGCAGTAGAAAATGATTTCTAAGTGTCATTTTTAATTTGCATTTATTTAACTGTGAGTGACATGAAGCATCTTTTTGAGCTGCACTTTTAAAAGACAAAAGGGGCCGGGCACAGTGGCTCACACCTGTAATCCCAGCACTTTGGGAGGCCGAGGCGGGTGGATCACCTGAGGTCAGGAGTTTTCAACCAGCCTGGCCAACATGTCTCTGCTAAAAAAAAAAAAAAAAAAAAAAAAAAATGCAAAAATTACAGCTACTCAGGAGGCTGAGGCAGGAGAATCGCTTGAGCCTGGGAGGCAGAGGTTGCAGTGAACTGAGATCATGCCACTGCACTCCAGCCTGGGAGACAGAGTGAAACTCTGTCTCAAGAAAACAACAACAACAAAAGAAACAAAATTAAAGATTTCATCCAGCTTTCCTGTCAACTAGGACAATGGTTCTCAAAATGTGGTCTCTGGGCCAACATTAGCATCTCCTGAGAACTTGTTAGAAATGTAAATTCTCAGCCCAATCAGACCAATGGGATCAGAATCTCTGCAAGCTCATTTTAGCAAGCCCTCTGTTTAGGCACCACACTCGGGTTTCTGATTGAGTGGGTTCAGGGGTGAGGCCCAAGAATGTGCATTTGAGTAAGTTCCCAGGCAATGCTGATGCTGCTTGTTCAGGCCACACTTTGAGAACCACTGAGCTAGAGCATCATTCTTGCAGTGGTATTTAACCTGCGTGCAGCTTTTCCAATTCACTCTTTACAAGAAAGATTACCAGAACGCAATTACATATGTTTAAAGGATTTAAAGTTTGTTTTTGTTAGGTATTAGTCCACAGGAAGCGCCTAGTTGTGTTGAACAGAGATGCACTTTACCTGTGGAAACCTTGCTTTGAGGAAATGTTTGGAAAGCTGCTACCAGGCCAAGCTTCCAAAAGGCTAAGCAGCGCCCCCATCTGTGAAGGTTGCTTACTGCAAGTAGAAAGGAAAGGGAGTATGAAAAGGGGTGGCCCAGAGGCAGATGACAGGGTGCCTCAAAGAATGCCTTCGCATACTGGTCTGAGCTGGAGAGATTCTTGTTCCTTAGAGCAGAGCTCCACAGTCCTGGTTGCACCTGAAGGCTTGTAAAAGAACACCCAAGCCCAGATCCCACCTCAGACATTCTGATTTATGTTGGGGAGGGCCCAGGCATTAGTATGGTGGTTTGAGAAGATCCCCAGGTGTTTGGCTTGGAGGCTGTTTCTTTAACTTTCTCAGTGATTCTATAAGCCATTTAATACCCTATAATAAATATTTTTCCTGCTTAAAAAAAAATCCCCAGATGATTCTAATGTACAGATTGAAGAACACTACTCTAGAGAAAACCCTAAAATTTAGATAAGCTACATTCTTGTTTAAAATTGTGATAAAATGTACATAACACAAAATTTACCATCCTAACCATTTTTAAGGGTACAATTCAGTAGTATTAAGTATATTCATCATTTTGCAGCCAATCTCCAGAAGTTTTCATCTTGCAAAACAAACTATACCCATTAAACAAAATCCCTAGCCCCTGGCAACCACCATTCTGTTTTCCATTTGTAAATTTGACTAGTCCAGGTATGTCACATAAGTAGATCCTACAGTATTTGTCCTTTTGCGACTGATTTATTTCACTTAGCATAATGTCCCCAAGGTTCTTCCATGCTGTAGCATGTGACGGATGGCCTTCCTTTTTAAAGCTGAGTAATAGGCCGGGTGCGGTGGCTCACACCTGTAATCCCAGCACTTTGGGAGGCTGAGGCAGGCGGATCACCTGAGGTCAGGAGTTCGAGAGCAGCCTGACCAACATGGTGAAACCCTGTCTCTTTAAAAAAAAAAAAAAGAAATAAAAAAAGCTGAGTAGTACTGCATTGTATACAGGTACCACATTGCACTTATCCATTCATCCATCAAGGCACACTTGGGCTGGTTCCACTTTTTGGCTATTGTGAATAACGCTGCTACAAACACGGATATACTTAGGTATTTTTAAAAGAAAAAATAATTAGAGTAGGTTATAGCCGTTAACATTGAATGCTTATTATGCTGTGGACCCTGATCTAAGCTGTTTATGTATATCACTTTATGCAGATCTCTAAACGACTCTGTGGAGTCTTTACTGTTATTACCTCCATTTTACAGATGATGAAACAGACCTAGGAGAGTTTGGTAACTTACCCAAGGTAACAACATTTTGCATAATTTCCTCACTATAAAAATTATCTGGGCTGTTTGTTGGAAGCTTCCATTCCCAGGCATCATCCTGTTCCTGTGGGCTGCAAGCCTCCAGGAGGGAGCCTGAAAGCTATAGATCTTCCTTGTATACAGACAGGGGTTACTTGTCATCAAAGAGAAACTGGGGACATTTGGAGCCACTAAGTGGTAGGCCCAAGCCGTCTGGCCACAGAGCCTTTTCCCTTAGCCATGAGGCCAGGCTGCTCCTTTAAGGCCCGGGTTTCAGGGTCTCCAATGGCCCAAGGGAGGTGAACAGGTGTCTCCAATGGGATTTCTAAACTTTCTATTTGTTGCATGATGTAGAAGCTGATATCAGCTAATTGCTCATTGTGATCTCAGCTGTTTGTCTGCACATCCCCTTTTTTACATCACAGCTTCATTTTGAAATCCAGCATTCCCTGGAGGCATACTATTCCTTCCATTGCTACCTTCTTAAAAAGAGAAACTTGGCCAGGCACGTGGCTCACACCTATAATCCCAGGACTTTGGGAGGCCAAGGCGGGCAGATCACCTGAAGTCAGGAGTTCAAGACCAGCCTGGCCAACAAGGTGAAATGCCATCTCTACTAAAAATACAAAAATTAGCCGTGCGTGGTGGTGCACACCTGTAATCCCAGCTACTCAGGAGGCTGAAGCAGGAGGATTGCTTAAACCCGCGAGGCAGAGGTTGTAGTAAGCCGAGATTGCGCCACTGCACTCCAGCCTGGGTGACAGAGCAAGACTCTTGTCTCCAAAAAAAAAAAAAGAGAAACTTGAGTGAATCTGACTTCAGTGGGGACAACAGTCTGGCATTTCACATTCTAAAGTGAAGAGTTCAAGGTCCCTCCAGACCAGCTTTTTGTTCTTCCCTGTCTTCAGGACCCATTCAGGGGCCTTGTCATCAGAATCCACTCACTTCAGTAACTCTTTATTGAAGGCTGCAAACTGCCCCAGCCTCTGCTGGGTGCAAGAGGGAGAAAAATAGGCAACTGGATCCTCTACTCTATCACTGGAGAGGGAGACAGCTGTTTCTCAGAGTTGGTGCCTGGGTCCTGCTGTTTAGGAGGAAGCAGCTCTTGGCCCAGTTTTTTCCCTTAGTTTTAAGCATCTTTTGCTTAAGCCCTTTCTAAGCCTTGGGAGCCCCCAGCACTTCCAGGTTGTGATTACTAGTCAAAAGCATAGGGGTTCTTGTCTGGGAGGAGGCATGAGGAGGCCGCCAGGGTTGTGCCAGCCTGGCTTAGGCTACATCCTACTACAAAAGGAAGACGGGTCTAAGGGGAGTTTACCCCAGGTTCAAATGATAGTGTCCCCCATGCCTTGATGATTAGGGAAGGAGCTGTTCAACTCTATTAGGGATGCCAAAGTCGGCAACTTCTGTTTCTGTTGTAAATCCGTACTCTTCTCATACCAGTCTATTTTGTATGTGCTTCGTGTTGACATCCCTAACATTCCCTATGAGATTTTAAATTGGCTCCCTACAGAGTTTGGGGTTGGGCCTTAGAAGGATGTGATGAATCCCTTCACTTGTATATGTCCATTCACCTCCTCCTCTTAGCAAAGTTGCTGAGACATAACCTGGCTTCAATAACTTCCCAAGGGTACACCAGCTGAGATCATCCCTTCTGGGCAAACGAGGCCCAAACACCCTCTCTGTTCAGAGTTCTTCTCTGTGTGTTTTTGAATGAGCCTGTCTCCCTTGGCACCCTGTCCCTACGTCATCAAGAATGTTTTACCCTAATCCTGCAGAGCATCCTGGCAGTCCCTCTGGACTGAAGTTCATCTTTCCTCTCCTTTCCAACATTGACAAGAAGATCCTGTAAAGAACATCCACTTGCTACTTTTCTGAACACCATGAATCATCATACACATGGGTATAGCATCCCAATTTATAGCCTAGGAAGCTAATCTCAAATGATTTTGCTCTTGCATTTATTTATTTACTTACTTTTTTTTGTTTTTGTTTTTTTGAGCCTGAGTCTCACTCTGTCACCCAGGCTGGAGTACAGTGATGTGATCGTGGCTCATTGTAGCCTCTGTCTCCCCGGCTCAGGGGATCCTCTTGCCTCAGCCTCCTGAGTAGCGGGGACTACAGGGACATACCACTGTGCCCAGCTAATTTTTTTATTTTTGTAGAGACGAGGTCTCGCCATTTTGCCCAGGCTGGTCTTGCTTTTATTTAAATCTGTGTGTGCACATATGTGCTCATGCATACCCTGAAATCTGCTTTGATGTCCATAAGTATTTAGACAGGGTTCTTGTGACCTACCTTTTAAGAAGTGTTGTGCATTTGATACATAGTACCTCTGCTCTTGGGCACTGCTGAGGCTGTTTCCTCTTATCCCAAGGAGCATCTGGGAACCTCTGGAGAGCCAGAGAGCAGTGTCTGAGTGTCTCTGTCTCTCTCTCCCCTCCTGCGCACACACATGGATGTATACACATATATATTTTTCTTTCTTTTAGTATACTGGCACCCATTTAGTAACCTTCCAGCTTGAATTTTCTCCAGATAGGCTGCACTGAAATGACTGAGCAACCTCACCCTTTTGCCCACAGGGTGCACTTGGGAATTTGGAGCCATGGTGAACTACATCAAGAAGACATATCCCCTAACCCAGCTGGTCGTCGTGGGCTTCAGCCTGGGTGGTAACATCGTGTGCAAATACTTGGGGGAGACTCAGGCAAACCAAGAAAAGGTCCTGTGCTGCGTCAGCGTGTGCCAGGGGTACAGCGCACTGAGGTGAGTCATCTTTGCCTTCCATCAGGGCCTGCACGGCACATTGGTCTGCGAAGACGGGAGAACACTGTGGCCAACTGAATGGAAGTTTCTGAGTCTTGGACTCACCTTGTTTTGTTTACATATCATACATTGGAGTTGTCATGTCAGACCCCGTAAGCCCAGGGTGTGCAGCTGCATTTTGGAATCAGATCTGTAATTGGAGAAGTCAAACCCCCCTTTGATAGTTGCTGTTTCCCTAGGGAATCTCTGTGAGGTGACTTAATTTGTTCAGGCTTCAGGAATTTTATAGAATCGTGGGTTAATGATAGAGCACAGGAGACTGGCAAGCTGGGACCTGAAAGCTGGGCTTGATGATCCCAGATTTCTCCTTACCGCAGAAGAGCTGAGTCTCAGATGGCACCTGGAAGGGATCTGTAGAAATCATTTATTGCTTGTCTCTCTTAGGCATCCCAAACATCATCACAAAGGAGCTGATCTACCGGGTCAAGCTTTCTCCCACCCCTTAGTCTCCTGCCAGTAGATACCCCACAGGATGAGTCATAGGAGGGCGTGGTCATCTGCTCTGATTCTCCTCAAGATCACTGCTCTCCCAGGTCTCTCGAGAGTCACCACACTCACACCATATACATACACCTCTCCAGGCTCTTCAAATACATTCTTTTTTTTTCTGTACTCTTCATGGTGTCTTTTGTATTACAAATGAGTATAACCAGTTATTTAAAATCTTCCGAAAAAATTCTAAAATTAAATTTTAAACACAAAAAAGTTTAAAAACACCTCCCTATTGATCCAGTCTAATGCCAAACAGTTAGTATTCAAAGAATCTTTCCTTTTTGCCTCACCTGTACATCTCATGCTGCAGTTTAAACATACCTTGTTATTTTCTGATGGATAGAGTCTATCTATATTATTTCTAAAAATACATATTACTGGATCTTAAAGCCAGCATACCCAAAAGGCACATGTGGGCCCAGGATTCAGCTTCTCCCTATGAGGCTTAAAGCTGGCCGAAAAAGATGATCTAAATGTACCAACAATAGACAGAAACATCTCTAATGAAACCCTTCCTGAGTCCCAGAGCCAAGGTCTGGGTTCCGGTTTTCCTTGCCGGCAATATGGGCATGATGATAATAAGGGGTACCTATCTCATAGCACCACTGAGAGTCCAATAAGTTGATGCATATGGAGTGCTTAGAACGCTGCCCAGCACACAGAACATAAGGCACTCTTCATTTTCATTATTGTCATCATCATCAATTGCTGTAAAATGAAGGAGGTGGGTTAGATCAGCAGATCACAAAGACCGGTCCCGTGAACTAGTGACTGCCTCACTTCAGAAAGAATCACCTGGAGGATCATGTGAGAAAGAAATTCTGTTTCTTGGGCCCCACCCATGGAAATTTAGATTCATGAAGTTGGAGGACTGGAACCCCAGGAATCTGCATTTTGGACACATTTCATAGGTGACTTTTGATGTTTAGCCACATTTAGCAGTCCCTGGGGTTAGTGGCCTCAGTGGTCTCTCCAGCTCTCGTGTTCCAAGACCAGCCTAGTCCCCCATCTTCCTACCAGGAATCTTTTCCTTCACTCCTCTGGACACTGGGGAGTCAGCTGAGAGGACATGTGCCTTTATCTTAGTGTGACTAAAAATATCCAACTCCCAGCTCATAGCCATGTGTAACCAGAATTAACCAAAGTCCTATCAGGCCCACTTACTTGGATAAGAAAGACATGAGCAAGGGGCCTACCCCAGGATCCAGGGGAGCTTGGTAGTTTGTTTTCTTTTCTTTTTTCAATGCACAAAATCTTAAATGACTATTGCTTCATCTCATTTTGCTACAGTAGCACCATCTGCTGTCAGCAAGGGCACATGACTGACACCGCAAACTAAAGTGTTTGAACTAAGGTAAAGAAGGCTCAAGAAGCTAGGAAACTAAAATCTGTGAGGTGCTTTACATTTTGCAGACATAGCCTACACAGCCTCTTCCCTGAGACCTCAGAGGGCTTCATACACATAACTAACTATTGGCTCACCAACCTCACGCAATGAGGAGCAAGTTTCAACTTTGTTCTCTGGAGCACAGAGAACTAACGTCCAGGCTGATCATGTGGCCCTGCGTATGGGAACTGGCAGTAGGTCAGAGAGAGACCGCTTGCCTGTGTGTGCCAGTGCAAGGCTCAGGTGCCCTTAGCATTTAAACCAGGTCTGTAGAACACATGGAACACAGTTCCTTACCGTGAATCAGTATAACTGTTTTTTTCCTGCCAAGGCTTGAGGGCGGTGAGCCTTTCAGCACTGGGATGGTGGCGGCTGCATATTTCCCATCACGCCGAAGTGGAGCTGGGAGGCCTGTCTGCCTCTGCAGGGGCTACACGAGAGTTCATGCGTCTGGTAAATCTCTCCTAGCTGAGCCTGGAGTCCTGCTTCCTCAGTAATCCCCTCCCTCTGGCTTCTCCTCCTGTAGTTCGCCTCCCATCCAGCCAGAGCCCACTGAGGGTGCAAAGAGAAGCCAGCTACCTGCTTGCTGTAGTTAGCAAAGTCTAGCTGCTGCTAAACTGGCTCACCTTTTACCATGTGCTGAACCACTGAAGGAGAGACATGAATGCCCTGAAATCACCTGGCATCCAGCAGACTTTAACCTGTTCCCTCAGCAGAAACAGCTGCCAACCCACCCTGGAACTCTGTGTGATCAGACATCCTCCTAGGTAATGGGGACACAGCCCTGAACAAGGTAGACTAATTCCCTCCCTCATGGAGCTTAAAGAAAATGGGGAGGGAAGCATTTTTCATCTGGTTTCAGGTAAAATAAATTCTTCCAAGAAAGCCCTTAACGATCCTACATTGCAGAATTGACCAATAATACAGCTAAAAAGTATTTTATTGCAGTTGGATATAAAAGATAGCCTGTATCTGAGGATGTCACAGCACTTAAGACAATAGAGTGATAGCTACAAAGCCACAAACCAACAAATGCATGTTACTAACATATTACACATTAGGCATATAGGTGCCAGGGAGGTCCTCAGTCAAGTAGGGGAGTCAGTGAGGAGGGATTTCTGAAGGAGGTGAGGGTGAGGAGGACAGTAGCACAGGGCCCAGACCAGGGGCAGAAGCCCCTTACAGCAAGGGTCCCAAACCACTGTTAGGAACGGGCTATGCAGCAGGATGTGAGTGGTGGGCGGATCACAGTGGGGAAGTAGTAGGTGAAGCTTCATCTGCATTTACTGGGCCTCACCATCACTCACATGATGACCTGAGCTCTGCCTCTTGTCAGATCCGCCGTGGCATTGGATTCTCATAGGAGGGTGAACCTTACTGTGAACTGTGCATGTGAGGGATCGAGGTTGTACCCACCCTATGGGAATCTAATGCCTGATGATCTGGCACTGTCTCCCATCACCCCCAGATGGGACTGTCTAGTTGCAGGAAAATAAGCTCAGGGATCCCACTGATTCTACATTATAGTGAATTGTATAATTGTTTCATTATGTATTATAATGTAATAATAGTAAAATAGGGGAAAAGTGCATTATAAATATAATGTGCTTGAATTATCCTGAAGCCATCTTCCACAAAACCAGTTCCAAGGACTGCTGCCTTACAGGACAGTAGAGGAATTATTAGAGGAGTGTTTCAAACCTCCTCAAAGTCTCTTATGCTCCTGGCTAAGTGAATATGTAGAGGAATTATCAGAGAAGCATTTAGAACCTCCTGAAAGGCACTTATGCTCCTGGCTAAGTGAATGTGTTGGGTCAAACCTCCTGAAAGGCACTTACACTCCTGCCTAAGTGAATGTGTTGGGTCACTAAGACTTGGCCACCTGAATATCCTAGAGTTTTTTGAACAAGGCCTTCTTGACTCAGGCAGAGGCAGGTACCACTTTTCCTGACAAATATGGAAGGTATTTTCTCTTTTGCTTTTGATAGGCAAACTCCAGGCTAGAAATGAGTTTATGACAAAAGCAAATGTTATCAATCGTAAAGTTCCCCCAGAGACTGGGACTTTCCTCAAGTTTGTTTTATAGTTGAAGAGCTGTAAAATACAGTCACTTTGTGCCATCGGTAACTTTGAATCACAATCAAAGGAAGAGGGGGAAACCGCAGCATTTAAATGAGACTCTGTGAACAGAACTTCAACCTGGGAAACAGCTCAGCTTCCCACCACTGGCTTATGATGTTGACCTGACCGCATGGTTGCCCTCAGTGCCTCAGGGCTTTTTGTTTATTTTGTAGTTAATTTTTTATCAGAATAATGAGGTGCCATATACATACTCTTTCATACTCGTTGACTAACTCATTCCTGTGCAAGTACATTCTGTAAAAGGGGAAAGATTCTGTTAAGGAAGAAAGGGGCTTGGTGGGTGGCCATCCCTACCCTAGTCTGAAGTCCATCTTTCTGCCCCATCCTTCCACAGTGGAACTAACAAAGCCTAGACTGGCAGGTACCAAAGACTCTTGGCCCACCTCTTGGGTGGTTCAAACATGGTTTTCTTGTGCTCACACTCTTAAGCTGTACTAGCTGGAGGTGATGACCTCTCTACAGATTGGCTCTGCCTCTGAAGGGCAACCAACTACCAGCCCAGAACCTTCTGGCTGGGTCTTTTGGGTCAAGAGGCTCTGCCATCCCTCTTCCCAGAGGCCTGGCTGTTCAAGGCGGGAGCCCTGTCCTGGGCTTGGTCAGCCTGCCTAGGACCGTGTCCCTGTCCTCTCTCTGGGGGCTGGTCTGGTCCTGGTTTTGCCCCACTGCAGGATTACTCTCTTACAGTGCCAAGTTAGAAATAATCCACATGTCCAGCATGGGAGATAGTTACATAAACTAATAAAACACCAACTCAGTGGAAAACAAGACAGCTTTTATTTTTAAAAAATCAAGAAAAATGTATAATATGACAGAATATATGTATAAAAAGTAGGGAAGAAAGTAACTGTAAAAATATGATTATAGAGAGGGAGAATTAGAGAGTTGTTATTTAATGGGTCTAGAGTTTCATTTCCGTAGGATGAAAACATTCCAAAGAACATTTCACATTGTCGTACAATGAATATGACCTGTGTACTTAATGCTAGTGAACTTGTACTCCAAAAAGTGGGTAAGCCAGGTGTGGTGTCACACGCTGGGAGTCCCAGCTGTCCATGAGGCTGCAGCAGCAGGATCACTTGAGCCCAGGGGTTCAGGACTATAATATGCTATGATTGCACCTGTGAATAGTCACTGCACTCTAGCCTGGGCAACATAGTGAGACCCTGTCTCTCTTTTTTTTTTAAAGGGGTTAGTATGGTATATTTTATGTTAGGTACTTTTTTTTTTTTTTTTTTTTTTTTTTAGAAAAGAGAAAGGGAGAAAGAAAGAAACAGCAAAAGAAAGAAAAAAAAGAATGAAAGAGAAAGAAAGAGGAAGAGAAAGAGGGAGAGAGAATGGGATTCTTGTTTTATTGCCCAGGCTAGAATGCAGTCTAAAAATGGGTATTAAAAACCTCTTTTATGCCAATAATTGTGCTTAAAAATGGAGACAGGAAGGAACAGGGGCTGAAAATAACAAATAAGCAGCCAACCAATATTTTATTTAAACCTGTGAAATGCTATGCAATTGCTGAGGAGTGATTTACTTCCAATTATGTGGTCACTTTTAAAACAGGTGTAATGTGATACTGAGAAAAATGTATGTTTTGTGGATTTGTGGGAGGAGAGTTCTGTAAATATTTGTTAAGTCTAGTTGTTCCAGGTCTGAGTTCAAGTCCTGGATATCCTTGTTAATTTTCTATCTCATTGATCTGTCTAATATTGACAGTGTAATGTTCAAGTCTCCCACTATTACTGTGTGGGAGTCTAAGTCTCTTTGTAAGTCATTAAGAACTTGCCCTGTGTATCTGGGTGCTCCTGTAATGGGTGCGTATATATTTAGGATCGTTAGCTCTTCTTGTTGCATTGATCCTTTCACCACCATATAATGTCCCTCTTTGTTTCTTGTGTTCTTTGTTGTTTTAAAGTCTGTTTTATCAGAGATGAAAATCGCAGCTTCTGGTAATGCTAGCTGGCTGTTTTGCCCATGAGTTGATATAGATTCTTCATTATGGTGATGCTCTTTACCTTTTGTATGTTTTTGGAATGGCTGATACTGGTTGTTCCCGTCCATGTGTAGTGCTTCTTTCAGAAACTCTTGTAAAGCAGGCTTGGTGGTGATGTAATCTCTGAGTACTTGTTTGTTCACAAAAAATTTTATTTTTCCTTCACTTATGAAGCTTAGTTTGGCCAGATATGAAATTCTAGGTTGAAAGTTCTTTTCTTTAAGGATGTTGAATGTTGGCCCCCATTCTCTTCTGGCTTGTAGGGTTTCTGCTGAGAGATCTGCTGTGAGTCTGATGGGCTTCCCTTTATGGGTAACCCGAACTTTCTCTCTGGCTGCCCTTAGCATTTTCTCCTTCATTTCAACCCTGGTGAATCTGAGGATTATGTGCCTTGGGGTTGCTCTTCTTGAGGAATATCTTTGTGGTGTTCTCTGTATTTCCTGGACTTCAATATTGGCCTGCCTTGCTAGGTTGGGGAAGTTTTCCTGGATAATATCCTGAAGAGTATTTTCCAACTTGGATTCATTCTCTTCGTCACATTCAGGTACACCTATCAAACGTAGATTAGGTCTTTTCACATAGTCTCATATTTCTTGGAGACTTTGTTCATTCCTTTTTCCCCTTTTTTCTGTCATCTTGCCTTCTCGTTTTATTTCATTGAGTTGATCTTCGACCTCTGATATCCTTTCTTCTGCTTGGTCAATTCGACTGTTGAAACTTGTGCATGCTTCCTGAAGTTCTCGTGTCGTGTTTTTCAGCTCCATCAATTCACTTATATTCTTCTCTAAGTTGTCCATTCTCATTAGCATTTCGTTAAATCTTCTTTCAAGGTTCTTAGTTTCTTTGCATTGGGTTAGAACATGTTCTTTTAGCTCACAGAAGTTTCTTATTATCCACCTTCTGAAGCCTGATATCTGAGTTCATCACGCTCATCTTCCGTCAAGCCTTGTTCTCTTGCTGATGAGGAGCTGCGATCCCCTGTAGGAGGAGAGGCATTCTGATTTCGGGTGTTCTCAGCCTTTTTGCACTGGTTTCTTCCCAATTTTGTGGATTTATCCACCTGTCGTCTTTGTAATTGCCGACTTTCAGACTGGGTCTCTGAGTGGACGTCCGGCTTGTTGGTTATGAAGTTTTTTCTGTTTCTTAGTTTTCCTTCGCCGGACACCCCTTCCCCAGAGAGCTGGGCCTTCCCAGGTTCAGCTGTGCTTGCTCTCAGTCCTCAGCGCTTCCAATTGCTCTTCTCCTTGTGGGGATGGGACCAGCAGAGCCCAACTAAAAGGGCACCCAGTCCCGTATACTCTGCCCCAAGAAGTGCCATGCCAGGGTGCCGGCAAAACAGCCGCACCGGCCAAAAGAGTCGCGCTGGCGACCCGTGTGGCTCCTTCCCCGGGAATCTCCCAGTTTGTGGGCATCAAAAATTTGTCTGCAATTGCGGCGTCCACTCACTCTCTGCGCTTTCACTGGGAGCTACAATCCTGAGCTGCTGCTACGCGGCCATCTTGGATCTCTCTCCGCCTGGTGATGAAGTTTTTTCTGTTTCTTAGTTTTCCTTTGGCAGATGCCCGTTCCTCACAGAGCCGGACCTTCCCGGGTTCGCTGTGCTTGCTGTGAAACTCTCAG
>PVKP010041323.1:0-18844 GCA_004027715.1 Plecturocebus donacophilus
GGTTTGTCATAAATAGCTTTTATTATTTTGAGATACGTTCCGTCAATACCTAGTTTATTGAGGGTTTTTAGCATAAACGGCTGTTGAATTTTGTCAAAGGCCTTCTCGTCAGCAGGGCCCTGCTCCCTCTGAAGTCTTTAGGGAAGGGTCTGTGCTTATTTCTTCCAGCTCTTGGTGGTTGCTGGCTGTCCTGGGCATACTTTGGCTTCCGGCAGCATCACTCCAATGTCTGCCTCCATTGTCATATGGACTTCTCTGCTAATTACATCTGTGAAGATGCTATTTCCAAATACAATCACATTCTGAGATTTCAGATGGATATGAGTTTTGGAGGAACACTATTCAATCCAGTACATTCCCTAACTGATATTTTGCTTGTTTGTTTGTTTTTATTTGTGCTGTGCCTAGACGCTGCACACAATGCAATTTATCGTGCAAATCTGCTTTCCTTCTGGGAGTCTAGTATTTAGGAAGGTAGTAAGCAAAGGGTGTCTCTGTGACCAGCCCTGAATAAAATCTTTGATTGTGGAGTCCCTGATGGATAGTCATGCACTCTGTGCATGACTGTTTTTGTTACTGGTACTCCTAAGAAGCCTGTGCTTGGATTTCTTCAAATATGCCAGTGTCTTTTTCCCTTAATGATGCGGCTGAGTATCATTACTGTGTTACCGTAATGACTCTTAACTCTAACTACTTCTCACAAATTGTTGAGTATGGGTTGGTCTTGGGCACACCCCAAACTAATAGAATAAAACTTTCCACAAATTGAATACAACTTTTCACAAGCTGAGTACAACTTTCCACAAACGGAATACAACTTTTGCTTTTCACAACATCCCTGTATTGTGAAACAAGATGCAAAGAGTTTTTTTGCATGCACTCACCTGCAATCAAGTGATTTTCGTGTTTGCCCATCTACCTCAAATAAATATAAAATGTTGTAACGTCTTTGTAGATGTAACATTTATTTTTGTTTTTTTCCTTTTATTTTTTAATTGACATAATAATTGAACATATTTATGGGATACATAGTGGTGTGGGAATACATGTAATGTAGAGTGACCAGACTGGGGTAATTAGCATATCCATCATCTTGAATATTTACAATTTCTTAGTATTGGGAACATTCAATATTGTCCTTCTAGCTGTATGAAAGCATATATTATTAGTAACTGTAGACATTCCACAGTGGTATAGACCACCAGGATGTATTCTTCCTATCTGGCTGTAATTTTGTATCCTTTAACTAATCTCTCCCTATCTCCTCCCGCCACCATCCTTCCTAGGCTGTAGTATCCTCTGGTCTAGTTTTTACTTCTATGCGATCAACTTTTCCTTTAACTTTTATATAATTTTAGGGGTATAAGTGTAGGTGATATGGTTAGGCTTTGTGTCCCCACCCAAATCTCATCTTACATTATAATAATTATAATGTCAAGGGAGACACCAGGTGGAGGTGATTTGATCATGGGGGTGGTTTCCCCTATGCTGTTCTCATGATAGTGAGTTCTTATAAGATCTGATGGTTTTATAAGGGGCTTTTCCCCCTTCACTCCTCACACTCTTTCACCTGCAACCAGGTAAGACAGGCCTCTTTCCCTTCTGCCATGATTGTAACTTTTCTGAGGCCTCTCCAGACATGCAGAACTATGAGTCAATGAAACATCTTTTCTTTATAAACTACCCAGTCTCAGATTGTATCTTTATAGCAGTGTGAAAGCAGACTAATACAACACATTTATTACATAAGTAAAATTGTGTCATGGGGATTTCTTGTACAGATTATTTCACCACCCAAGTATTAAACCTAGTACCCAATTGACACCTTTTCTGCTCCTCTCCCTCCTCCCACCCTCCACCCTTTTGTGAGTCCCAGTGTCTGTTGTTCCCTTCTTTGGGTCCGTGTGTTCTAATCATTTAGCTCCCACTTATAAGGGAGGGCATGTGGTTTTTGGTTTATTTGGTTTTCTGTTCCTGCATTAGTTTAACAAATCAATGGCCTCCAGTTCCATCCATGTCCCTGCAAAGGACATGATCTCATTCTTTTTTTATGGCTGTGTAGTATTCCATGGTCTCACTCAGCTTTGTTTCCTTGCTTCCTAGTACAGGATGCAGTGCTTGGCTTATGGTGGGTCCTCCATCAATATTTGCCAAAAAAATGGAGAATGAAGAGATTGGTAATCATTCAGCAGTTTTCTTTCATCCTTTTAAAATAACTATTTTTGTTACTATTTTATCTATTTAAGGGACACAAATGCAGGTTTCTTACATGCATATATTGCAGAGTGGTGACGTCTGAGCTGTTAATGAACCCATCACCTACACAGTGAATATGGTACCCAAGAGGTAATGTTTCAGCTCTCACTCCCCTTCCAGTCTTCCAATCTTTGTATTCCCCAGTTGTCTATTATTCAACTTTCTATGTCCATGTGTACTCCTTGTTTAACTCCACATATAAGTAATAACATGTGGCATTTGACTTTCTGCTTCTGAGTTATTTTACCTAGAATAATGGCCTCTAGTTCCATTTATGTTGCAAAAGACATTATTTCATTCCCTTGTATGGCTGAGTAGTTTTTCACAGTGTGTATGTACCACATTTTCTTTATCCAGTCCTCTGTTAATGGGCACTTAAGTTCATTTCATATTTTTGCAATTGTCAATAGTACCACAATAAACATGCAAGTACAGTTATCATTTTGATATAATGATTTCTTTTCCTTTGGATACATACCAACAAGTTCACCACTTTGGTTATCAAAGACAGAGTTTCTAAGGCCAGATCATTAATCTATTGTCATCAATCAGGAGAGACTGTGTCCTATATAATTGCAACTTCAAAGTTAGTAAAAGCCAATTTTTAGTTAAGGAAAAAAATTATCCTTCCAGGAATGTGTTATAAAATGCCACGCAGGTTTATTGTAGCTGGGATCATTGCCACTACAGAACTGTCTGGGAAGTCCATGTTCTCTTATAAATCAGCCTGGCTTTTCATATGTGGACTGACTTGCCATTTACCTTTCTTGGAAAGAAGTCAGAAAAAGCTGAGCCTCACCCCAACATACTTGTGTCCTCCAATAAATATAGTCCTGGTGAGATTTCATGGAAAGTTTTCACACAGAGAATATGAAACTTTATTTTGAAAATAGCAGATAAGTCAGATATTTTATGATGAAAGAAGATACATACAGTGGTTGACTGGCCATGAAGTGTGGCTTTTACTGCTGAAGAAGTAACAAGGAAAGCCTATGAAATTAAAAACAAAAACACTTTTCTGTCACTGTTTTGTTTATAAGAGAACAATTTTACACTGTCTTTTAATATTTCTGTTCTTTTCCTTTTCTTTTTTTTTCTTCTTCAGACAGGGTCTTTTTCTGTCATCCAGGCTGGACTGTAATGATGTGATCATAGCTCTCTGTAGTCTCAACTTCCTGAGCTTAGGTGATCTTCCCACCTCAGCCTCCTGAGTAGTCAGAACCACAGGCACACACCACCATACCAGGCTATTTTTTATTATTATTTGTAGAAATGGAGTCTTGCTACATTGCCCAGGCTGGTTTCAAACTCCTGGGCTCAAGCGATCCTTCCACCTCAGCCTCCCAAATTCGTGGGATCACAGGAACAGACCACTGTGCCAAGTTATTTTTAAAAATCATTTGTAGAGACAGTGTCTTGCTCTATTGCCCAGGCTGATCTCAAACTCCTTGGCTCAAGCAATCCTCACACCTCAGCCTCCTGAAGTCCTGGAATTAGAGGCCTGAGCCATAGCACCCAGCCAACACTTCTATTTTTTCTGCTAAAATGCTCTTTGTACAAAATGCTTTTAGCAATGACAGCTCATATCCCCCAAAAACAGAGCATAAAAAGTCTACAGATAAGATCAGGAATATGTCATTTTTTGATACCTCCTAGCTCCTGTGTTCACAAACTTCATGGGAATTGTAAAGACAGTTTTATGTACACAATTTATGGGAAGGCTGGTGTGCTAACATATCTCCAAATCCACCTCCAGATTTGATGATCGACTAGGATAACTCAAAAGACTGAGCAGATAATCATACTTGAAGCTATAATTTGTGTAAGCAAAAGTATAGCAAGAAAAATTAGAAAAAGGAAAAAGCAAATGAGGTAAACTCCACAGGAAACCAGGTGCAAGCTTCCAAGGAAATCTTCTCTCACTGGAGTCATAGGGGATGTGATTAATTCCTCCAGTGATGAGTTTTGACAACAGTTTGAAATGCTCTCTACCAGGAAAGCTCCTGGGAGACTCAGCACCCAGGGTTTTTATCAGGGGATCTTCACAAAGTCATCTACCAAAATTTTAGCCTCTGGAAGGAAAGCAGGTGTTCCCCCCGAATTACATTTTTGGGGTGCAGTTTAGACATCATGAACCATGCTTATCAGTTATGGTAGTGGGAAGTTCCGTAAGTCCAAGTTCTTAAGTGGCAGTCTTGAGCCAACCTAGCAAATAGGACTTTCTCAGGATAGGCTCTCAGGCCTTTAGCTCGACTCTTTTTAGTAGGCTTTTTGTTTTTTTAATAGCTCAATGTGAAGGAATATTCAGGTTCATAGGAAGTTTTCAACCAATGTCTGCAATGGTGTCTCTATGACAAAAGATGATTTTCAGAGAACATCCCTCACATACTGCTAAATAGAACTAAATTTCCCTCACTATTGGGCATATTAATCATGGCAGCATATTCTTTTTATTTTTAAGCTGGATATATAAACTCGTTTTTCTTTTGTCTTTGTATAAATTTAAAGGGTCCAAGTGCACTTTTATTATGTTGATATATCGCCTAGTAGCCAAGCCTTGGTTTTTAGTGTATACGTCATCTGAATAAGGTACATTGTACCCAATAAGTAATTTCTCATCCCTTATCCCTCCCCCACCCTCGCCACCTTCTGAGTCTCCAGTGTCTATTATTCCACTCTTTATGTCCATGTGTACACATTATCTACCTCCGACTTATGAGTGAGAACATGCGGCATTTGGCTTTCTGTTTCTGAGCTGTTTCACTTAAGGTAGTATCCTCCAGCTCCATCCATATTGCTGTGTACAGCAGAAAATTTTAATGGCAACCACACCTCATGTGGAATTATTTTTGTGTGTGTGAAATAAAATTATATACCATAATAGTCACCCTTTTAAAGAGCACAACTCAGTGTCTTTTAGTATACTCACAGTTGTGCAATGTCACCACTATCCAATTGCAGAATACTTTTATAACTGCACAAAGAAGCCTTATATCTATTAAAAGTTGCTGGACTGGGTGCGATGGCTCCTGCCTATAATCCTGGCACTTCAAGAGGCCAAGGTGGGTGGATGGCTTGAGTTCAGGAGTTTGAGACCAGCGTAGGTAACATAGTGAGACCCTTTCTCCACAAAAAAAACCCAAAATTTAGCTGCATGTGGTGGTGCACACCTTTAGTCCCAGCTACTCAGGAGGCTGAGATGGGAAGATCACCTGAACCTGGGGAGGTGGAGGTTGCAGTGAGGCGTGATCCACCACTGCACTCCAGCTTGGGTGGTAGACCAAGTCTCTTTCTCAAAAAAAGTCCCTCCTCTTTCTCTCACCTACCCAAGGCCCTGAAAACCATGAGTCTACTTTTTGACTCCATAGATTTGCCTCTTCTGGACATTTCTTGTAAATGGAATCATATGCTATGTGCCCTTTTTTATTCGGCATAACTTCTTCAAAGTTTGCCCACATATTAATGTCTATCAGTGCTTCAATTTTTATTCAAATGACTGATTGGGTTTTTAAGTAGTGAGTGCAGGGGTGTAACACTGGATAAAATATTATCAGTAGGCAAGGCAAAGACAGTTTTGTTTTGTTTTGTTTTTGCTTGATCCAATTATTTTTATTCTTTATTATTAATAGGGGAAATATTTAATATTTAAGATTATAAATTTGCCTTCTGAGTAAGGCATTGGCCACATTCCATAACTTTAGTAATGCCATGTTTTCTAGTAGTTTAGTAATGTACTATTTTCTAATTTTTGCTTCTTATAATTCTGATTTCCTCTTACATCCAATATTTATACCAGAGTTTTTTATGAGTTGTAGTTGTATGTCTCATACATTTTTTATTTTTATGTCATTATGAATTGATGAATCAACCATAAATTAGTGATAAAATGCTGCCTAGATCATATTAGCTTTAATGAATTTATTAAGATTTTCTTTCTGGTGTGGTACATTAACAATACTTGGGAACATCCTGTGGACAAATGAAAAGGGGACATGGAATCTGTTTGAAAAGATATATTCTGAACCTTAGGGTTGATCTCTGCCACAGGGCTGTTCTTTGTGTAATGCAAAGTGAATTCTCCAAGAACTTAAAATAGAACTATCATTTGACTCAGCAATCCCATTATTGGGTACATTTCCAAAGGAATATAAATCATTCTACCAAAAAGGCACATGCATGCATATGTTTATCTCAGCACTATTCACAAAAGCGAAGACATGGAATCAACCTAGGTGCCCATCAGTGGTAGACTGGTTAAAGAAAATGTGGTACACAGACACCATGGAATATCGTGTAGCCATAAAATAGAAAAAGATTATGTCCTTTGCAGCAACGTGGATGGAACTGGAGGCCATTATCCTAAGTGAACTAACACAGGAACAGAAAACCAAATACCATATGTTCTCACTGATAAGTGGGAGCTAAACACTGAGTACACATGGACACAGGGAGGGGAGCAATAGTCACTGGGGCCTACTTGAGGGTGGAGGGTGGGATAAGAGTCAAGATCAAAAAACTACCTATCGAGTATTATGCTTATTACTTGAGTGATGAAATAATCTGTACATCAACCTAAAATAAATTAAAAAAAAACAACAGCAACAGTTGTAGGCAGGTGACCTCTTAGATCTCTGCAGGTGACTCTTCTAGACTTAGAATGCATCCATTTACATTTTGTTAATGATTGTTTCACACAGATAATTTCACTTTCATTATAAATCTGCAATGTGGAGCCTTATGTTAGTGAAAAGAATTATTTATGGGAACATTGTCAAAGTCCAGGCTCCATTGTGAGGGATGGATTCCCAGCATCCACATGGCCGTCATCAATGTGTACTGGCTGAAGGTGGCACTTCCCATATTACAGATATAGTGGTGGAGAGCCTCTTCCCAGTGGCATGGGGCCTGGCAAACTAGCAAGTCATTTTATTTCCACTGTGTTTATGGAGCTCCTCTCAACAGAGTTGCCCTGTGATAGACAGCCCAGAGAATCTGAGCTATATTCCTGTCGTGAACATTGTTGATCATTCTCCACCACTGAGTACTGGAGCTCCCAGCTCCTGGCACTCCATCAGTCAACATTTGCCAAGCTCTCATGGTGAAGGAGAAAAAAAGTGTGTTGCATACACAGGAAAAGGATCAACAAAAGAGGAAAATGTGGTATATGCTTTTTAGTAATTTACTTTGCTTAGATTTATTTTCTGTTGTTCCAAAGAAGCCCTGTGGCTGGAATAAAAGTGTGAAGAGTTGCTGAGAACCACTGACAGTAAGATATTTAATTGCCCTGGATTTCAATTTTCTCATTTGCGAAATGGGGGCTAGGTGAGATTATCTGTGTGAAAGACCTGTTTGCTTATTTATTTATTTATTGAACATACAATCTCACTCTGTTGCCCAGGCTGGAGTGCAGTGGTGCAATTAAAGATCACTGCAGCCTCCATCCCCTAGCTCAAGTGATCTCCCAACCCCAGCCTCCCAAGTTGCTGGAAGTACATGTGGTCACCAGCACATCCAGCTAATCTATTTTGCTTTTGCAGAAAAGGGGTCTGCTATGCTGCTCCTGTTGGTCTTGTGCTCCTCTGCTCAGGGGAACCTCTTGCCTTGGCTTCCCAAAGTACTGGGATTACAGGCATGAGCCAGCTCTTTAACAATATGAGATTATTATTTCATATTATTACTTTAAAAATAATATGAGATTTTGAAGGGCTATAGCATTCTTTTATTCTTCCTCTTCACTGCCTAATACAGGAATAAGCATGTATGATTGCAAAATCCTAATTTGTTTGCCAAGGAAGATACCATAAGAGAAGAGAAAGATAAAGAGTCAGAGAGAGACAGACAGAGAGAGAAAGAGAGAGAGGGAGTGAGGGAGAATTATTTCTCTACTACTATTGTCTTTAAAATGTTAAGATATTAGTTGACAAGGTGACACAGAGAACTAGGTGAAATTAAGTATAATGGGCACTAAATATCAATTTATAGCATGCTTACTCATGGTGGTATTTTGGAACATTAATGGATGAATCACCTTAGTTTCCATTCAACCTATACTATGAAGTAGGACTTAAAAAAATTAACTAAAGTTTAGAGTTTTTATGGATATTATGCATGATTCTAAATACAACCATTCTAAACAACAGAAAACATATGATTTTATTTCTTTCAGTCTTAAGGAGCTTACACTACAGGTAAATTTATAGCACTTGCTTCTGCAATATCTTCTGGCCATGTGAGCTGAAGTTTTTTTTTTTCAAAATGTATGTACACAATTGCTTTATTAAGGGAGAATATTCTTATTCTTAGATGTAGGCTTAAGATTTGCCAACTTCAAATTTCTATTTGTATTTCCTTTTAGGGGAAGATTTAGTGTCAAAATTAACATCTCTGGAGAATGTTCCAGGCTTCCAAATGTGATTCCTTGATCAAATACTCCCACCCCTGAAAAATCTTCCTTTGATATCAAAATGTTTAAAGAATAAAATGTTCACTAATCAATTAACTTTTAATTTAAAAACGGTAAGATTCTTGGTGTCTGGAATTTAACCACATCATTTTCAGCATCACGTATTTGAAAAATTTTCTATGTTAGAAATAACAGATTTAAATGTTTAAAATTTAGAGGCTTTTTTAAGAGTATAACTTATAGACCATAACATTCACCCTTTCAAAGCATACAGTTTAATGGCTTTTTTAATGTTCAGAGTTGTACAACCATCACCACTATCTAACTGCAGAATAATTTCACCATTACACAAAAACCCAGTACCCATTAAGTAGTCACTTCCCATATACTCTCCCTCCAGCCCTGACAACCACCAATCTATTTTCTGACTCAATGATCTTTCAGCTACTGTGATACTCAGTCAGTGACAAAAACGTCCGAGTTCAGAGGAGATATAATCGAAGAGCTGTGGCTTGCTCAGAGAACTGTCTTACTGCTCTGCAGGTGTTTTTGCCATAAATATGTCCATTTGATCATCAGTTCATTCCTGATACCTTTGACTCTGTCCCCACCCAAATCTCACATCAAATTGTAATTCCCTGTATCAAGGGAGGGATCTGGTGGGAGGTGATGGGATCATGGGGGCGCACTTTCCCCCTGCTGTTCTCATGATAATGAATGAGTTCTCATGAGATCTGATGGCTTAAAAATGTGTAGCACTTCCACCTTTACTCTCTCTCTCTCTCCTGAAGTCATGTGAAGAGGGTGATTACTTCCCCTTAGACTTCTGCCATGATTGTAAGATTCCTGAGGCCTCCCAGTCATGCTTCCTGTTAAACCTGTGGAACTGTGAGTCATTTAAAGCTCTTTTGTTTATAAATTACCCAGTCTCAGGTAGTTCTTTATAGCACTGTGAGAATGAGCTAACATGATTCTCTTTGCTATGCATGCATCCAACATAAAGAACCCCATTCCCCACACTCAGTTGGGGCTTAAAAACAAATTGAATTACTTTTTCCACGAGCATTGTTATTCTTCTCTTGTAAATTCAGGGATTGAGGTCTTGGTTTATGACTACTCTCATCTGTGTATGAGCTGGACACAAGGTTGAAGGAAGTGATTGAAGGTAAATTAGAACCTTACTCACCATCCTAAAAATCCCAGCCTTCCATCGTGGAGCTTGAGGGCCCTGATATAGCATTATTATTGCTCTGGAAATGTAACGAGTGACCAGGAGCCAGCACAGATGAAAAAATGCCCAGTTGCCCCATTAATTGCTCAAAATCTACTATTCACACCACACAAAAACATGCACATTTGAGATCATAAATAAATTAATTAGCTTGATTTAGCCACCCCACAATGTATGCAAATATCAAAACATTATGCTGTACACAATTAATAAATACATTTTTGCCAATTGGTAAATACATTTAAATTGTTAAAATCTAATCTATTTTTAAATTTTTATTTATTTATTTAGAGACAAAGTCTTGCTCTGTTGCCCAGGCTGGAGTGCAGTGGTGCAAACACGGTTCATTGCAACTCCACTTCCTAAGTTCAAGTGATTCTCCTGCCTCAGCCTCCCAAGTGGCTGGGATTACTGGTACCTGCCATCACATCTGGCTAATTTTTGTATTTTCATAGAGACTGGGTTTCACCATGGTCAGGCTGGTCTTGAACTCCTGACCTCAGATGATCTGCCCACCTTGGCCTACCAAAATGCTGGGATTTCAGACAAAAGCCACTGCACCTGGCCATATATTTTTATTTTTAAGAGATAGAGTCTTACTATGTTTCCCAGGCTGTATTTGAACTCTTGGCTTCAACTGATCTTCCCACCTTGAACTAAATGCAGGTGTGGCGGTACATGCCTACAGTCTCATGTGTGATTTATTTCAGATCACTCACTATCTTCATTACCCTGAAGTATGAATCGACAAGGCACGATTTTATGATTCTATGGATTAGGATCAAGAGTGTGTTTTCAAACATTTAAGTAGAGAGTTGAAAAATGAATCCCCCTAGAATATCTTATTATGAAATTGCATTTGAAATGTGTAGTAAATTGAATATATGAAGCATACTGACTACCAACAAATACATATAATTATGGTCCATATTGAAATTTCAAAGATCAATACAATTAGGGCAAAAATAGGGACACTAAACTTAAACAAAAAGAGTCTATCCTATCTTTCCAAAATAAGAAGACATCACTGATTAAAGAAGCGCCCTGTAAAGAGAACTCCACTAACCATTATTTTGCTCATTTATTTAGTGCAGGCCAAGACATTGTTCTCAGTGGCCCTGGAGTGGCCTTAGACAGCCACAGAACACAAAAATATAAGTATTAATAACAACAGATCATTAATGAATACTTGTTAACTTTTACAATATGTTTCTTATACATATAATTGATAATTTGTTACCAATTAACAATATATGAACACACAGATAATTTAACATTAATAACCCAGGTTTGAGTCAATCAGGAAAATAAAAGTGGAATTCTGCAGTACAGTCACACATCTAAGTAGAATAAAATAATCTCTATGATCTATCCACCTTTGCCTCTTTGCTAGCACAATATCTCCGCTCTTATCTTGTCTGAAACAATGCAAAGCAGCAAAGATACTTTTTTTTATGACCCAAAACATTACTTTATCCACCTGGCAATTTTGTTTTCCTTTAGGAATTACTTTTTTAAAGAAAATCATGAGGAGCTACAGTTAAGAAGCAAAATGTTTCATTTTTCTTCCTAGATGGAATGTTTTGTTGTAACTTCACAGGAACATATATGGGCAGTGCAATCTTTCTCAAGGTGGCTTCTGAAATGCATCACATCTAAACAGACACTGTATTGTCTCTCCTCTACATAAGCGAGGCTTTATCAGCCATGGTGCAAAACATTCAATATTTTGATTATGTGAACTTTTTAATATTATTAAAATGATAATAATTTAAAAACTTTAGAAGAATTTAGCAGCGTTTATTTGAGCAAAGAGTGATTCATGAGTCGGGCAGCACTTGGAAGCAGAGGAGGTTCAGAAAGCTGTGCCAAGCAGTGTAACAAGGGAAGTTTTATAGACCAAACACAGAAGCAAAGTAGAAAAGTCATCTGATTGGCCACAACTGGCCATCTTCTTTATTTGGGCATAATGTGATGAGGCATTCACCTTATTTGAGAACAATCTAATTGTTTGGCTAGCTGTGATTAACTGAAGCTCAACTGTTTGTAATGAGGTAAAACCCTAATGGGTTTTCTTCCTGCATATTACATTAGGTCTCTGTTATGTAGAGACTCAAATTATGGAAGCATGACCATATTATGGAGTCAGAATAGTACTTTTGTAAAAGAAATGTGTGTGAATCTTTCAAGAGCTGTGGCTTCCTTCAGCATCAAAGTTATTTTACACTGACATGTGCTCCATCTTTGGAATTTTTGTTTTCATTTTTTTGAGACAGTCTTGCTATGTCACCCAGGCTAGAGTGCAGCAGGGTGATCTCAGCTCACTGCAACCTCTGCTTCCCAGTTTCAAGTGATTCTTATGCCTCAATCTCCCAAGTAGCTGGGACTACAGGCATGTGCCACCAAGCCCAGCTAATTTTTGTATTTTTAGTAGAGATGGGGTTTTGCCATGTTGTTCAGGCTGGTGTTGAACTCCGGTCCTCAAGTGATCGACCCACCTCAGCCTCCCATAGTGTTGGGATTACAGGCATGAGCCACCACACCTGGGGCCTGGATTATTTTGATGAGGTCCTCAGAGGGAAGGAGGAAACTTTCAAATGCTGTGGAAACAGCACTGCAAGTCCTGTTAATTGCTAATCCTGCATCCCAGAGAAACTCAGTGAATTGTGTGGCTGTTACAAGTATGAGCAGTTAGGATTATTTTGAATATACTACCTAATTCTTTTTAAGTGTGTGACTTTTGTTTTATGTGTGTGTGTGTGTGTCCCGATAATGGGCTCTATTAGCTTTCCTCATCCTCTAGACAGATGTTAGCTGTGCAGATATGTTGGCCTAATCGGGGATGAGGGGAAAAATGAGACAGAAGTATTAAAAGTAGAGAGTTTATTTGGCCCAAGTTTGAAGATCGTAACCCAGGACTGTAGGTTCAAGTTGCCCTGAAAGTATGCTCCTATTAACAGCAGGAACAAGTGAGCTTTTAAAGGAAAAGAAGAGGCAGTTCCTAAACTGTTTACCAAGAATTTACATGAAAATAATACAAAATACTGATTGGCTCTACATTGTTCTTTGTATCACAAATTCCAGGAACATGAAGCTAATAGGTGAGGCAGCTAGTCAGAAATAAAATGCTTTCAAACAATTGCCCCCAGGCATGGGTGCAAGGAGGAGTGAGTATGGCTAAAGTCTCACACACTGTTGTCTCCCTGGGCCTCATAAGTTTTGCATACCTCATATAACTCAGAGTGCCCTGAACTATTTTTTCTATCATGTGAGAGAAAAATAGCTATAAATATAATGTTAACTTTCTTCTGGAATTTGAGTAAGACTGGCAAAATCTTACAAAAAAATCATAAACTTCTATCTCAAATTTCTTTCAAAATTTCTAAATGACATCTATGGAATTAAGAAAATAAATTTTGAATACAAAAATCATTTTATAACTTATGAATTTTAATGGAATTTCAAGAAAACACAAAAACAAACAAAAACACACGGAGAAGAATCTCTCTTGTAGAAACCACTGAACTGTAATATCCCTGAAGTTCAATTTCTTTCCATGGAAAAGATACTGATTATAAAACTTGTTTAAAATGAGTTGAATGAGATAGTTTAAGAATAATGTTCAATACATTTTGATTTAAATAATAGATTGCTCACAGAATAAGTGCATGTTGATTTAAGCCTTCATTTTCTTATAATAGGAAATTTTACTGCTTTCCACACAGTATGACAGCTCAAGTTATAGCATAGTGGGTTGGAGCAAGATCAACAATTGAGAACCATGTGCACACAATTATGCAAATCCCTTATCATGTCCCCTCCCCTGGGTCTCATTTAGTTGTCTTCTTCTATATATGCAGCACTAATATTTCTGGAATCAGGGAAAAAAAGAAATAGAAATGAATAAAGCCTTATTCAAAGCCACAAGTGAATAAACACAATCATTAAATAGGACAATATGCAGAATAAAAATAGAAGGAAATTCCCACAAGGAACTAAAACACCAAAGAGAGAAAATATTGTAAGGTTTTTGTCTCTTTCTGTTGCAAACCAAATGAATGTTCCAAACCAAAGCAATAACTTTGGTAAAGTTGGAAGGCAATTCATTTACAAGGAGTAAACTTTTTTCTACCTCTGATTTAAATTTGTCACCATTTTCATCCTTTATTCTTTTCCTGATTTAATGCCATTTTTTTTCCTTTTGGAGATTTGAGAATGGGGCACATGCTGAACCCTATAAGCAAATGTCGTAACTTCTTGTTTGAGATTTATATTCTTTAAATTTTATGTGGTATTTTGATGGGGATTGTGTTGAATTTGTAGATTGCTTTTGACAGTACGGTGATTTTCACAATATTGACTCTACCTATCTATAAGCATGGGATGTTTTTCCATTTGTTTGTGTTGTTTATTATTTATTTCAGCAGTGGTTTAGAGTGTTTCTTGTAGAGGTTTTGACTTCTTAGGTATATTCCTAAGTATTTTATTTTTACAGCTACTGTAAAAGGGGTTGAGTTCTTGATTTGATTCTTCTCATTACTGTTGGTGTATAGAAGAGCAACTGATTTGTGTACATTAATCTTGTATCCAGAAACTCTGCTGCATTCTTTTATCAGTTCTAATAGCTTTCTGGAGGAGTCCTTAGGATTTTCAAGGTAAATAATCATATACTCTGTGAACAGTGACAGTTTGACTTCCTCTTTACTGATTTTTATGCCCTTTATTTCTTTCTCTTGTCTGATTGCTCTGGCTAGGAATTCCAGTACTATGTTGAAGAGGCATGGTGAGAGCAGGCTACTGTTTCATCCAGCAATCCCACTACTGGGTATCTACCCAGAGGAAAACAAGTCATTATTTGAGAAAGATACTTGCACACCATGTTTATAACAGTAGAATTCACAATAACAAAATCACGGAACCAACCCAAATGTCCATCAATCAACGAATGGATAAAGAAAGTGTGGTATATATATAGAATTGAATACTATGCAGCCATAAAAAGGAATGAATTAACAGCATTTGCAGTGACTTGGATGAGATTGGAGACTATTATTCTAAGTGAAGTAAGTCAGGAATGGAAAACCAAACATCGTATGTTCTCACTGACATGCAGGAGCTAAGCTATGAAGATGCAAAGGCATAAGAATGACACAATGACTTTGGGGACTTGGGGGGAAAGTGGGAGGGGGGCCAGGGATAAAAGACTACAAATATGGTGCAGTGCATGCTGCTTGGGTGATGGATGCACCAAAATCTCACAAATCACTACTAAAGAACTTATTTATGTAACCAAATACCACCTGTACCCAATAATTTATGAAAAAAATTAAACATAAGAGCATGATTATATAATTATGTAATAGATGTTGTTCATGACATTTTTTCCTTGTTCTTTTAGTTTTTCTATCCTTCCCTCCCTTTCTCCCTCCCTTCCTTCCTTTCTTGCTTTCTTTTTTCTTTCTTTCAAAAGAAATAATAAAAAAAAATTAAATGCTTTTCTAGCTTTTAATGATTGCCAGTAGTTCCTGGGGTTCCTGGATTTGCAGCTGTACAACTTCAATTGCTGGCTGTATCTTCACATGGACTTTTTCTTTATTGTTTGCCTGTATCTTTTCTTCTTATAAGGACACCAGCCATTGAATTTAGAGCCAACCCTAATGTGGTATGACCTTATTCTAACTTCACTGACATTGGAATAACTTGTGTAGGTCAGAGTCCTACGCATAGGTGGCGTAACTTAGATTCCAAGACTGGATTCTAAACCCTGGCTTATCACTGTCTGATATTGGGGAAGTTTCTTATCCAAACTTCATTTTTCTTATTCATCTAAGCATTAGCACCATTGAACAGTAGCAATTCTCATTTCAATAGATTCATGTAAAAATTAAATAAGTCTGTGTAACATGTGGTTTTTAGAAACCCTTGGTCAGATACTATATAAGGATTCAAACACCACCAGATAAGCAACATAGAGTGAACAGAGCATGTCTATTTTCTAACTCACCCTGAAACCAAATTTCCAAATACTTTCCCCCAAAATTATAAGTGTTGTTCTAAAAAGAACAAAACAGAATAATGACAGAATTCCTGGGAAAATTAGTTTCCTGAAAAATTACCTTGCTTGTTAAATTATAGAGAGGTTAGAAAGTGGTGTATAATTTAGTACTCCACTATGATGGACACATTGATCCCACATTCAATTACATGCATTATTAAACCAGCTCGAATTATATAAAGCAAAGAGGACTTTCTGGGCATTCAATATCCACAATCTTTTTTTTTTTTTTTTTTCCAGAGGGAATGGATTAAAAGAAATGAGAACATTTCTTGTTTGAAGCATTTTTCTGACTAGTGCCATGGAGCTTGGCTGTGGGGTCCTAGTCCCTTCTTTTGTTTTCGTCTTCTCTCTGTGTGAATGAGACTTTCTGAAGGGCCTACACTTGTTCAAATACTTTTAGGGTGACCCACTCATCCAAGTTTGCTCAGGAACTTTCTGGTTCTACCTCTGAAAATCCTGCATCCAGAAACTCACTGTGTCATATGCAAACTGGCATGTGACTGTCATAGTTACCACAGGGTTTGACTGACTCTATCCTTTGTCAGAGAGGTAAACACAATTGGGGTGAGGTTCAAATGCTGTCCATTGTCTTGTATGGGAGAACAAAGTTACAGTAAAAATCCTTTGTCTTGTGTCACTTTTTATATTGCCTCGTGTAAGAAGAGACTCATCTTTTATTTGACAGTTTGTAAATTAAGCATGTAGGACAGTCTCTACATACCTATCTAGCTAATTTGCTAGCTGGCTACCTACCTATATACCTACAGTGTAGGCATATCTACCTACCTACCCACATACATGTTTATCTACTGTCTACTAAATATGGCCTACATGCCTATCTATATTCCTTCCTACCTACTAACCTACCTACCTGCATATCTGCCTATCTATTTAGCTGCCTACCCACCTATCTACCTCTCTATTTACCTGTCTATCTACTATTACTAAATATGACCTAAGTACTTATCTGTTATATATATTATATATCTTCCTACCTAGTAACATGCCTAGCTATCTACTTATCTACATATCTACATACCTACTTAGGTACCTATCTACCCACCTACCTACTAGCTGAGCTACATATATTCCCACCTACCTATCTACCTACCTGCCTGTCTACTACTTACTAAATATGATCTAAGTGCCTACCTATATGCCTTCCTATCTATAAGCTATCTACCTATGTAGCTATTTAAGCTATCTATCTACTAACCTCTACCTATATACTTATTTACTTATGTATATGCCTACCTACTTATGAATATGCCTACCTATCTACCTATCTACCCTACCTATCTATCCACTTACCTGTGTACTACCTATTAAATATGATCTAAGTACCTATTTATGTACCTACCTACTAAGCTACCTAGCTATCTAGCTAGTTAGCTACCTACCTACTAACCTATAGTTATATACTATCCACTTAACAATTTACTAATTATAAGCATACCTACCTATTCACCTATCTACCCTACCTACCTGCTTACTCAATATGACCTAAGTACCTATCTTAATTATAAACATAAATACCTATTCACCTATCTACCCTACCTACATACTAAATATTACCTAAGTAACTATCTATATAGCTTTATACCTATTAAGCTACCTATCTACCTAGCTAGTTAGCTACCTACATACCAACTTATACCTACATACTTATCTACTTAACTATCTATTACTTATGAATATACTTACCTAACTATCCACTTATCTACCATACTTACCTATCTACTTGTTTACTACCTGCTAAATACCACCTAAGTACCTATTTACCTTTCTACCTAATAACCTAGCTACCTACCCACCTACCTATTTACCTACATATTTACCTAACAATCCACCTACCTATTTGCCTACTTGTCTAAGTACCATGTTTACTACCAACTAAATATGACCTAAGAACCTATCTATATACCTTTCTACCTACCAACCAACCTACCTACTCACCTACCTATATCAACCTAGCTAGCCACTTACAACCTTACTACCTATCTACTTACCTATAGGAAACCTGGATCAAAAGAAAAAAGTCAGTTTTGGAAACCAATTCTGGCCCCTGTAATTATATTGCCAGGTTAAGATGTAGTTATCTTTTCTTTTTGCATTAACTCCTCTGTGGCAACACTCACATACTGTTACTCATATTTCTGGTAAAGTGTACACTTGGTTTGGGCAGTGATGGTTGCAGGGAACCTTAGCCACTGCTGTTGGACTGAATCCCTCACTCTCTGGGTTCTCGCATCTGCCTATCATTCAGCCATTTGTGCCTAGTCTTGGCTACCCCTGCTGGGCACCAGTCAACATTATAGGGCTCTGATGATAAACACCTTACCAGTTTCCCTGATGCCTTTTGCAAAACTTACACTCCTGTACACCATGCTTCACACAACAGTTTGAAAAAAGAGATTCAGTACCTTATTTAAATATACTACCAATTTAGTAAATGACATGACGCAAAGCATTGAGTTGTCAAATCACACCCTCTGGAGTCAGCCAGGCCAGGCTTTACTGAGGAGGTTGGAGGCATGAGTAATTTTTCAGCACAGTAAACTAGAGATATTTATTTTCCTCCATCATAGCTCCTCAAGTTTCCTTTCCTCACATTGCATGTTTCTAGCCCAGGTTGGTGGATGAGATTTCTAACAAAGACTTGTGACCACTTTACCATTAAGAAATATTTGGGGTAGAGGAGGAGGATCCAAGATGGCCGCATAGGAGCAGCTCAGGACTGCAGCTCCCAGTGAGGGTGCAGAGGGTGAGTGGACGCCGCATTTCCAGACGGATTTTTATTACCCCCAGACCAGGAGATCCCCAGGCGGAGCAGCCCCACGGTCGCCAGCGCGGCTGTTTCGGCCGGCGCGGCTGTTTGGCCGGCTCGGCTGTTTGG
>PVKP010041324.1:0-18842 GCA_004027715.1 Plecturocebus donacophilus
TCTCTCTCTCTCTCTCTCTCTCTCTCTCTCTCTCTCTCTCTCTCTCTCCCCCCTACCCCACCCCCAGAGCTGGGACACCCTTTTTCTTCTGCCCTTGGACATCAGAATTCCAGCCTGTCTAGCCTTTGGACTCCAAGACTTACACTAGCAGACCCTCCTGGATTCTCAGGTCTTCAGCCTGGGACTGAGAGTTACACCATTGGCTTCCCTGGTTATCAGGCTTTCAAACTTGGAGCATGTGATGCTTATCCACATCCCTTAGTGTCCAGCTTGCAGAAAGCCTAAGTGGCATCTCCTCCATAATCACGTCAGCCAGTTCTAATAAGTCCCCACTTACATGCACACGTATGTACGCATGCACACACACACACACAACTGGTTTTTTCTCTGAATCTCTGAAGAACCCCAACTAATTCAGATGATAACAGCTTGCAGAAGGTGTTCAGTGTGAACACAGTGGTAACTCCAGAGGAGAAGTAGGTGGTGCTGTCAAGAAGCATTATACTTGCGAAGTAGAAGATGTGAATAGCACTTTTCTATGGTTGCCACAGTATAAATCCCAGGCAGCCTTACAGATCTATCTCTCTCTAAGTTCAGGGAACAAGTCCTGTATGGTCCCTGTGGACCTCTATTTCTAAGTAGAAACTTAGAAGATCAAAGTTAATGAGACAAATTACTTTCCTCATCACTTGATTTGGTCCTGGAGCCCTAACTGGTATCCATCCTTTCCCTACTCCAGTAGCCATTCTAAATTCCCCTCATTTTAAATTACTTAACCATCACTTCAGGAGAGCATGTAATCTTACTAGGTGGTGTGGCCCAAACTTCATTCTTAAAGGATTTGAGCTCTTTGTATTCAGCCACTTATCCAGCAAGGGTTGCTACACATGCCCATTAACAGTTACAATGATCCAAGGAAGTATCAAGAGGTGCCCAAGATGATCACTTGGGTCCCACATATTTTCTTCCCTACCCCTACTGTGTAAAAGCTACTCCTATTCATGCTGCTGATCAGGGTCAATTACCCTCACCAAGAAGGTAGCTCCTCTTCTAGACTGCTGGTGTCTAAAGAGAAGTACAAAGTGCCATGGTAGCAGCCACAGGTTGTAGTTCAATGAGACACTTGCTCTGTCCCCTGACAAGAGTGAACTCCCTTTATGAACTAGGACTTCAAACTGCAGATCCTGAGAACGCAGGGACAGAAACATAAAGTTCCTGATAGGTTATTGAAAGTGTTAATATGTGGCACATCAGAATGGAGGAGATGTCTCTCCTACTTCTTCCTCTTGTTCCTAGATCCAGATATTCTTTCTATTTAGAATGCAATCCATATAAAGGCCTCTTATGTATTGTACATACCCCATCCTAAAGCATGATACCCCATTCTTCAGTGTTGCCTCCAAACTGACTCTTCAGCTGTGCATTTAGAAAGCTGTTAGAGTGGTCCGGAAGATAGCTTCTGGATGGAATGGCATATAATACAATCAGTGGATCCAGTGGTGTCAAGAGCTCACCCTTACATCTGGATTGCTGTGAAGTGGGTCCCCTCATGAAATGTTTTTTTTTATTTCATACCTGCAAATCAGGCATTCCATAAGACCCTTAATAGTGGAATTATGTATGGATAAGAAAGGCAAACTCACATCTAGAATAGATATCTAAAGAATGAACTTCTGACTCTTCCTGGATGAAAAGAGCCCAGTGTGGTTGATTCATCCCTAAGTGGCCAGTTGGTCTTCTCTAAGAATAGTGCTGTGTTGGTGACTCAGCATTATTCTGTATTTCTCACAGGTTGGCCATTAAGAGGAAGCAGTAGCTAGGTCAGCCTTGGTAAGAGGGAGTCTATGCTGTTGAGAAAATATACAGCACCTTGTGGCTACTCTATTCATGTACTCATTATTATAAGGTTGGCCATTAAGAGGAAGCAGTAGCTAGGTCAGCCTTGGTAAGAGGGAGTCTATGCTGTTGAGAAAATACACAGCACCTTGTGGCTACTCTATTCATGTACTCATTATTATATCTCCAGGGTATCTGATAATAAAGCCTGGGGATATCAACTAGTCAAAGCATTTTTGTCTACTGGGTTATTTAGTGCCTCTTCCATGGTAGATGTTTCCTGGAAGGCATTAACACAGATTTACAAATCTTTTTTTCTAAGATAGATTTACTAAAACAAACATTGCCAAGAGGTACTACAATGCTACATCCTCTGATGAAGCTATGGTATTATTCAATAGCATCTGCTGTTGCTCATGGACCACAGTCAGAAATTGCCAGTGTTGGTAACAGCAAACAGTAGGGTTAGGGCCACAAGTCAAAAATCTATTTTTCGATGTTCTTACTCATGGCTACTTCTGAAGCCTGGGGCTGTCTATAATATTTGTGATAAACATTTCCTAAAAAAGATGAGGACTGATAATAAGTTTGTTCTTGTAAATCTATCTTAAAGATTTTTAAATCTATGTTAATGTCTTCCAGGAAGCATCTACCATGGAAGAGGTACTAAGTAGGGTGCAGGCAAAAATGACAAGATGAGACATCAACATGTCTCAGTAAAACATTCTGAGTGTGCCTACTCCCATTTATCCTACCACATACCTTTACCCCAGACCTCTTTGTTTCTAATATTTCCCCTTTCAGGTTCCTTATAAATTGGCCTGGCCATTGGTCACTGCCCGGGAATCTATGTACATTCTTCCCTCAGGCTATGTTTTATTTCATACAAAGTAGATATAGCCAGGCATACCACTTATAGTCCCTGGCTGATAGGATGATTTTTTTTCTCTTCTTTATTGTTAACCACCCTGCATATGGCCATAATGCAGGTACCATATGTTTTTTGCTTTCAGCAGCATACTGAACTGACCTATCCATAAACCAACCTCAGGCCTATTGCTCCTCCTTCATCGGGTCATATAGGATAAGATCATAAGGCAATAGGCAAAAACTATATTAAGGGAGCTGATGCAATTGTGTTGGATTAAACAGAACTTTAAGTTACCTGCTTAGGCAGTTACTTATGACCTCTGATCCACTTTAACTCAATCCCAGATAAGTTGGTGCTAGGCCTGTCCAATTCTATGACTTTGCAGGTCTAACAAAACCCAGCTCATGATTAAGAGTTCCAAATAAATGGTCACTTGATACCTGCTTGTAAAGCATTCCAACTTTATCAGGGTCTAGTGACGTGCCAGGAGCTGTTTCTCAAAAGGCACATAATTCTTTACCGTGAATCGTATAGTCTGGTCTAAAATCTCTGTGGCCTATATAGTGATTCTCCTTCTGGAGCTCACTATAAACTCCACATTATATCTTTTCCCAAAACTGACACCTCCAATAACATAGAGTCTTCCAAATTACATAGCAGCAGGGACAGGGGTACTTTCCATACAACCTGGACCTGCCACAGGTCTCAATAAAAGCTGGAAATCTTATGTGTAACCAAGCATATATGCCAGAGAAGTTATCCTACCAGGTCCTATGTTTCCTTCTTTGTAATAAAAAAGATGCAGCTAGTTGTCTTATACTTTTAAGGGCATGCCTCTGACCACTGCACCTCTAAAGTCTACCTGAAGTGGATGAAGTCCCTAAATCTTCCTAAGGTTTATCTCCTAACCTCTGATATACAGGGTCTTATAAAGGCCTCCAGGATGAGCAATCAACTCCTGCTCATCCTATCCAATCAGCATAATGTCACTGAAGTAGTGGATCCATATTATGCTCTGTTCAAGGTCTTCCAGACATCTTTGGAAAATATTGTGATAGAAGGCAGGAGAGTTAACATAGTCTTGGGTTAAAACCGAAAGTAAATATACATATTGTTCTCTATTCCATGTAAAAGCAACTGTTACTGACCCTCTTCTCAAATATAAATAGAAAATAATACATGTGACCAAGAAATGGCTGCCTACTATGTTCCTGAGTCCTTATTAATCTTCTCTAGCATACCCCATTAGACTCAGCAGCTGCATTTAAGGAAACTATTTTATTCAGTTTGTCATAGTTTTTAGTTTTAAGGATTCATCTGGTTTATTCAAGGGCCAAATTGGAGAATAAAATGGCAGTATGGTAGAGCCCACCACCCTGCATCCTTTTAAAAAAGGATCATCAAAATTCAACCTGCAAGTCAAATCCAACAAGTTGCCTGATTTTATAGAGCTTTACTGGAACACAGCCATTTCCATTCATTTACATATTGTCTATAGGAACTTTCACAATACAATGCAGAGCTGAATAGCTATGACAGAGATGGCATGGCCCACAGCCCTAAAATATTTGCTATCTGGTCCTTATCAGAAAAGGTTTTCTGACTTCTGCTTTAGAAATTTAGTGGTGCCACTAATCTAAACTACTTTCCCCATGCTGCAGGATATCATTTTATTTGTCAATTAAACTGGCTTGGGAAATGGCCCCATTGAAGAGCTTTCACTTGGTCTTCCTTCCCCACTATAATAGTTCTTATCCCTTGGACCAAGGACTTAATGTAAAGGTTACTTCAATAGCCAAGTATATCAATCTCAATTATACACTTGAGGACTGGGTAAATGGTCACTGAGTTGTTCCATGGACCCAGCAGACCCACTGTGAGACAGACTACATTTATTACTGGATCCCAGAAACTTCTGCTCTTACAGAGGCTCCATGATGATATTTTAGGTCTTTGAATATAATCTCAATTCTGATCCTGTGTCAATAGTACTTGAACTGTCTGGTTATTCCCCTTTCCTCAATACATAGTCACCCAAATACATGGTTATTAAGTCCCTTTGGAGGAGGACTAGGGAAATCATTACCAAATGTATCTGCTATAGTATTAAAGGGTCATCCCTCCAAGAAACATGGCCACCTCTTCTATTAATGGTTTTCAGAAAATTGACTCAGGTCCAGGAACTGAGAAAAGACAGTGACTTTTGTGGGAAATCAACCATTCTCCATTCTTGCCTCTTTCTTATTTTGGATTTAATCAGCACCCTTATTTGTATCCATCTAGTTTGTCAATAGAGACAACATGCTCAATTAGCCATCTCTACAACTCCCTGAAAGTCAAGCCCCTTTTGATAGTCCTCAGACCTTGCCTATTATTAAAATAATTATGGCCTTCTGGCTCCTGGTTGTTAAATATCACCAGTTGGTCTATATTACTTCAGAGCATCATTATCATAAATAGTATTACATCCAGCTCTTTCACTACCTCTCCTGTCATCACCTGTGGTCTTCAAAGGTGATCAAGCATTAAACTCTTAGTGACACTGGTTCTCCATAGTCATCAGGAATACACAGTGTACAGGACTGTCATGGTCTACAATCTCTGTGGCCTGTGTACTGATCAGGAATATACTTTATATTCCTGATGACCTTGGAATATAGTACGTCTTGTGTGCCCTCTTGTGGAACATAATCCTCTGATGAGTCTTCTGGCCTCACATAATGTGTCCCATTTTCCTATTTTCCTCAGCCTTGTTACTCTTCCTTTATCATGTGTCAGGTCACTGAGGTATTTCACTCAGCATGAGATAACAATTTCTTCAGGCTTTTAAGAGCTACCCTAGCAGTGTTTGGTATGATTGCCTAGGTGTTAAAATCCTGTATCATAAGAAAGTACACCCAAGTAAATTAATTCTTGCACATTCCAGTCTTACTTTCTAGCCTGCTTAATCAATCATCCTCAAAATCCAATCTCCTGGCTCCTGGCGGATAGGCTAATTGTTATAGCACCTTTAGTATATAACCTTTTTCCTTTTTTATCAAACATCCAATTCTAGGTAGGTGCCCTCTTGAAGAGCTACTTTAGTAGCTCCTTAGAAATTTAATGATGGATCACCTTTGCAGGCCACAGATGATGACAGGAGAGGTAGTCAAAGAGTTGGACTCAATATTATTTGTAGTAATAGTATTTAAATCATTAAACAGCTAACCATTTAAACCTAGTTATAGCCTGGTAGCTGGATAAGAAGTAAGAGTAGCAAGAGGTAAGAGAGTAGTTCCTAAAGAGGGCAACTGTTGCCTTGCAGGGAAACAGCCTCTGCAGTATATTCTAGCACCAAGGTAGTGCTAGCTTTTATAAGAGATGGGTGGGCTAAATCCCAAAGCTGTGCACGTTCAGAGGGATCTGCAGAACCCAAAACTTAATGGCATCCATCCAAATGTCCCTGTCCCATATTAAGTTATTGGGTTTTCTCATGAGGTCTATGATCTTAGTATTATAGACCTAATTTGCATGAGCATTTAAACATTTCTGTACCTGTACTTTTCTAACAAGTCCTGAATCTGCTTCTCCTCTGAATCTACTCTTCTACTGCAGAATAAACCTCGGTGTAAACTACCAAAGTGTCTCACTGGATCTCACACTTCTCCCTTAACTGCTTTTTGATAGACCTCAGTTTTTCATTACCCTTCTGAAGGGCATTAGATATAATCAGCTGACTACAGTCCTTGTAGACATTATTCTTCTTATATCTTTAAAATGCCACAATCATTGTATCTACAAGACAATACTCTCCACTTGCACATTTTCCCAGTTTCATCATTGATGAAATCTTCATTTGGGTTGCCATCTTGTGCCAGAAAATATTTGTGTCCCACATGAAACCCAGGATGACATCATTACTCTGATTGAACCATTTCCAAATCCCATTCTCACTACCTGTTTGCAGAGACCAACCCACTCTCAGTACCTTCTGTGTTAATTCAAGTATTCTTGGAAGGAAGGCCATGACAGGATTGAACAGGCAAAAAAATTTATTAGGAGAAATGCCTGTGAAATATTAAGGGAAAGGAAGCAGGGAGGGCCTTCAGACCACAAAGCACCATATCTGAAAATGGATGGAGGAAGAAATAACTGAATGTGAAGAATCTCAGGCTGCAACATAGTTCTAAGAGAGTTTAGCAAAATCGAAAGGAAGTCCTGTAGCCAAAGCTGGCCATTAGAAGAGTTGTTGCAAGCAGAGTCCTAGTACTCTTGCTATGTCTAGTTATTGGCTAGAAGCAACCTGTAGGATGTCTGGTCTCAGGATGAATGTGGTAGTGGATCCAGAGGAGAAAAATTCTGGCTATTAGTCAACAATGCTCCCCACAGTGACACATTTTTATAGCTGCCATATCTGTACAGCACTTAGAACTCTGAGATGTTCTGACGTGATTCACAACATCAAGGAACTAAAAATGTAGTAGAGAGAATGAACCTAAATGGAAAACAAGGGACCAACTTAAATTTGGGGTTGAGGGAGTATAGTGGGTCATATTAAGATTTAATATTCCAGACAGAGTCTGTGAATGTGGTGACATAAAAACATGGAAACTCTTTTATTCTCCCTAATTTCCTTGCTATGTTGACCCAATTATTATGGGAGAGGGGGATCTTTCTCACCATTACCTGTAAAAGATAGAGAGGGATTTCACATGTATACCTGAGGTTTTGGAATTCTACCAAGATTTTACAAGTGAAAAGGAGTGAAAACTAGTTAACAAGACCAGAATTATCCAGAGGAATAATTATATGTCAACAGATTCCCTCTGGTCACGTGGGAAAATTTTGTCTCAGAAACTCATCTGTCCTGCTATGAGAATATTCTGTATTTGGAAACTCATCTGCCTTTTTACCTGGTCTGGGGAAAGCCTTAGCTGCCCACAGAGTCACTCAGGCAGATCATCTTTAACCCTCCCTACACAAAGACATACTCCTATTTCCTTCATTGTGCTAGTAAAACCATTCAGTCAGGCTACACACAGGATGTCTGGCTTCTGCAACTGCTCCACATAAACACAGAATTGCCTTCGTCATAGTAAGGAAAAAAACTCACCATTACATCCTCTGTGTAGGTGAGCAAACAGGCAGCACTTCTCTTGCTAGGCCACTAATACTTGCTCATCATTGGTCACACTAGAACAATCTTGGGAAGACAACTTATTACTCACCAAAAAAGAAAATAAAAATGCAGAAATAAAATACCAAAAAACAGATCTACACTAGCCCAGAGGGAAAATACATTAGCCCACACCACTATAAACCTAGATCAGTGACTCTCAAAGTACAGACCCTGGGCCATCAGCATCAGATACATTTTGGAACTTATTTTATGTTTCTACTTATGATTTTTTAAATTGATATCCACATCCTTCATTAGCCTGCAAAAGCCAACAAATCAGGAATTATGTCTGTTTAACAACTTAGCGCAAACTGACATACTGGAGGGGCTCAATGAAGATTTTTTTTAAATGTGAACACTAGAATAATGAGCAAAACTTTCCAGAAAGACTCAAATTAGATATATAATAGTCAAAGATACAATATAGTAAAGAAATCATAAGAGATCAGTAGAGAAATGGTAAACTAATCATTAAATGTATGTGCCTGTAATTCTAACTACTTGTGAGGCTGAAGTTGGAGGATCACGTGAGCCCGGAAGTTCGATGCTGCAGTGATCTATGATGGCACCACTGTATTCTAGCCTGGGGGACAGAGTGAGACTCTGTCTCAAAAAATTAAATAAACAAATAAATAAAGCAGATAAAATGTTGCCTTTCAGAAATAGTTATTTCTTCGTGATCACACTATAATATCAAAGACATAAATATTACATTAAATACACATATATTTATTTAAATATTTCATAGCATAATTATAATTATATAGTAGCATATATTACAAAATACATAGTTACATATATGACTTATAAGTGTATATTATTATAATATATACTAATATATGTAAATATTACATATTTTTTATATATTTAATAAAATTATAAAAATAACATAAGATAAATTTCTATCTCCATGTGATTCTAGTAAGTCAAGGCAGTCCAATGTTCCTACTGCAAAAAAATGAGAAGAGGCTATTTAAATTACATAGAGAATACCATTAAGGCATCAGAGAGCTGTGAAAGTAGAGAGAATTTGATGGTCTAAAGTTACAAACAGGCAACTTTCTGAGGTGAACTGATGATTGCCAATCTTTTTTCTTCCCTTGAGGGTATCTTATGATTCTGAACTCAGGCTAAAGATCAGGCTTAGCCCAAGCAGAAGGCCTCTGAAAGAAAATCAGCAAAGCTTTGTGCAGTAATCAAGGGCTTGAATGACAAAATAGAAACCTGAAAGGCCTCAAACACAAAGCTCATTTTCTTCACGTGGCATTTGCTGAGTTCTAGAGCCGCATGTGCCTCTTTTAATCCTTACCTTGTATCATACATAAAAGTTAATTCCAGATAGATCATATATAAATGTGAAAGGTAAAAATGAGAGATCTGTTAGAGAAAAACACAGGAAAACATTCTCATGAGCTTAGAGTAAGCACATATTTCTTAAACAGAATCCAAAAAGAGATATCAAAGTAAAATAACTCATTAATTGCACCATAATAGAATTAAGAAAATATATATATCAAAAGACACCATTTAAAGAATAAAAAAGCAAGCCACAATATAGAATAAAATATTTCCAATTCATAAAAATAACTTATATCTGGAATACATAAAGAACTCTCCAAATCAGTAAGAGAATGGCAGACTACTTAATTTTTTTAAATTAGCAAAGATTTTCACAGGTACTTCACAGAAAAGGGTAACAAAATGACCAAAATACTACATAAAAGCTGCTAAATGTTTTTAATCATTAGGAAAATGCTACATAAAAACCACAGTGGGAGACTTTTTCATACCCATCAGAGATTCTGAAATAAAAATGAGGAAACAAGCCAAGAGTTGGAGGAAGGGAGAGAACTCTCATACTACAGGAAGAACTCTTCCTGCTACAGGAAGTATAAATTGGTACTACTACTCAGAAAAACCATTTGGCTATTTAAAGCTGAACAAATCTATATTCCATGAACCAGAAACTTTGAAGTATCTATGCAGCAGATATGCTTACATATATATGTTTACCAAAATATATGTTCATTGCAACACTATTTGCAACTAAAAATTAGGTACCTCCCAAATGATAAAATGAAAACTTGTAAGGCTTCAAACATGAAGCTCATTTTTCCCACACAGCACCTGCTGAATTCTAGGGCTGCAATCTAGGGCTGTACTTCTCTTAATTCAGACCTTTTATCATACACAAAAATTAATTTCAGATAGATTTTAGGGTAAATATGGAAGGAAAACCAGAGTAGAATGGATAAACTGCGAACATCTTAGTCTGGGCTGTTATCACAAAATATAAGAGAGTGGCTTAAACAACAAACTTTTATTTCTCACAGTTCTGGGCATTGGGAAGTCCAGGATGAAGGTGCCAGCAGATCTGGTGTTTGGTGACAGACCACTTCCTGATTTGCAATTGACCATCTTTTTGCCGTGTTCTCACACGGTGGAGAGCTGAGAGAAAGAAGCAAGCTCTCTTGTGTCTCTTTTTATGCAAGCACTAATCTCATTCATAAGGGATCCACTTTCGTGCCCAAATTACCTCCTAAAGACCCCACCTCCAAATATCATCACATTAGGGATTAGGCTTCAACATGCAAATTTTGGAGAAACATAAGCATTCAGTCCATAGTAGCAAAATAGTCCCACAATTTATATATGGCAATGAGAATGAACAAACATCTACTACATTAAATAATAAATATCAAAAATATAATTTTGAGTAAAAGAAGCTAGACATAAAATGTACATTCTGTCTGATTACATTTATATGAATTCAGGAAATAGAAAAATAGGTAATAAAAATCTGTGCTGTTACAAATCAGGATAGTGGTTACCATGGAGGAAGATACTAACTTGAAAGAAGCTACAGGAGTGGTGGGGAGGAGTCTCCAGGATGCCAGTAATGTTTTATTTCATTTATTGATCTACATGATCCAATGAGTAAGTAAAACCTAAGTGATGGTTAATATTGAGTGTCAACCTGATTGGATTTAAGGATGCAAAGTATTGATCCTGGGTGTGTCTGTGAAGGTGTTGCCAACGGAGATTAACATTTGAGTCAGTGGGCTGGGAAAGGCAGACCCACCAGTAATCTGGGCAGGCACCAACTCATCAGCTGCCAGCACAGGTAGAATATAAAGCATGAAGAAAAATGTGAAAAGACTAGACTGGCCTACCCTCCCAGCCTACGTCTTTCTCCCGTACCGCATGCTTCCTGCCCTCAGATATCAGAATTCAAGTTCTTCAGTTTTGGGACTTGGACTGGCTCTCCTTTCTGCTTACCTTGCAGATGGCCTATTGTGGGACCTTGTCATCATGTGAGTTAATACTTAATAAACTCCCCTTTACATGTATATATATATATATTCTATTAGTTCTGTTCCTTAAGAGAACCCTGGCTAATACCACAGATAAGCTACATACTTCTTTTATCAGTAGACTTGACTATTTAAAGCTTGAGGAACCAATATATACATAAACCACCCCAATTTTAATTTGCCACAGATTGCAAAGAAAAATCGTTACCACCAGTAATACTTAACGATATAAATGAACATAAAACACACTTAGAGAAGAAAGAAATAATGACCAATAAGTATATGAAATGAATAATTCTAAACTCTTCAATAATCAAATATATTCAAAGTAAAACAATAGGATGAATTTTTTCAAATATCCAAATTAGCATTTCTTCTAATGATAATAATAAGGTAAGATAAGCACTTTCATATTGGTTTTAGTTTAAATTAGTTCTTGAACCAAACATCACTTTAAAAAGCAGGGTATGGACTCAGGATTCCCTGAACAGTATCTATGATACCAATGTCCCAACAGCCCATTTTTCTTGTAATTTACTCCTTATTCCTTAGTTACTCTTTTACTTCAGTGATGCTGATACTGAATTTGTCCTTTGTTTAGAAATAAATAAATATATATATATACTAAAATAATATATATTTGATAATACATAGGCAAAAGTTAGAAGAATATGCTCCAATCTGTTGATAGTGGTTCTAACAGATAAAAGTATAAGAGAAGCTCACATTCTATATCATATTTCTGTAACAGAAAGTTATACATAATTGTCTATTACTTCTAAAATAAAAATAATAATATATTTGGTCTAATCTTAATTCATTTCCTAATCCATTCAAGAAGTACTGATACAGTTGGCCTGTATCCCTACCCAAATCTCTTCTTAAATTGTAGCTCCCATAATCCCCACATATCATGCGAGGGATCTGGTCAGAGGTAATTGAATCATGGGTTTGGGTTTTCCTGTGCTGTTCTCCTGAGAGTGAATAAGTCTTAGGAGACCTGATGGTTTTATAAAGGGCAGTTCCCTTGTACATGCTTCCTTGCCTGCTGCCATCTAAGATGTGCCTTTTCTCCTCCTTTGCCTTCTGCCGTGATTGTGAGGCCTCCTCAGCCATGTGGAACTGTGAGTCCATTAAACTTCCTCTTTTTTTTCTTGGATAGCAGTATGAAAATTGACTAATAAAAGTACTCTCCAAGAAGACACCACTAACATGCCAATACCTATGCAGGGCAGGACAAGGCAGATGGCTAGGGACCAAAGTGAAGGGCACTTGAAGTCTGGCCAAGACCTGAAGTGTACAGCTGAGTAAGTTCTAGGATTTCAGTTAAGGTTTGTTATTAACACAAAGTGCCCTAATTGATACCGTAAGGATCCCAGAACAAACCCAGTCACGCAGGCTCATCGGGGGAGTAGCAGCAATGTCCATCTATTCAGCTAGGATTCAGAATGGAACCTCATCCCTGTGAAGATACCTCAGCACCTAGAAATCTGCCAGAATAAATTTTGGAAACCAAAAACACCAGGCAAAAGACCAGTGATGTAGATCTAGTTGCAGTGAAGCAGTCATGCTAATTCATTCTAACAGACGCCCTGCTATCAAAACTGGAAGACGATATAAACTTGGAAAGGTAGGTCAGTAATTTAGAAAATAATAACGATACTAAACACTTATTATGTGTGTGGCACTATTATACATACTTGACATATATTAAATCCTCATAACAACCTGATAAGGGAAATAGAAAGTAAGCTTCTCTCACACTTCTAGCTCTCAGAACCACAATCAACAGACTGGAGCATATTCTTCTTCTCCTATTGACAAATAAGGAACACAGAATTTATGGTTTTGCCCAAGGCCATACGGCTGATAAGTGGTAGAGCTTGGATCCAAATCAAGGTATCCTGATTCTTGCTACAGGAAGTCCTACTTATTAATTTATTCAACAGATATTATCGGGAGTCTACTAAATCCCAGGCAGTGGGATAGGTGTTTTGCATGCAAACAAAAATAAGAGAGCCTCTGCCTTTGCAAAGAAGTAGAATAAGAGAAAGAGGAGCAAATGTGTAAAACACATGGTAAATGCTAAAACAGCCAAATACTGCCCAGTAATATGAACAATTTTGCTGAAGGAGATCAAGAAAGTTTTTAGCAATAGAATTTGAACTAAGCTTTGAAAAATAAACAAAATGAAGGCACCCAAAAAGGGCAGGAAAACGTATTTCAGATAGTATGTTCAACATGAGCAAAGATATGGAAGTACTTATGTATGAACCACAGTATAAAAAGATGTCAGTCTTATATGACTGAAGAATGAAGTCCATGAGGAAAACTGGCAGAAGAATGAAGGAGACAGGAAGCCAGTATTTCTCCGGCAACGTTAATGGGGCCATCCTCACTGAAACAACTACCCCAAGGAGCTAAATCTTCCCAAGATTTCTCAGAAGCACACATAAAAATTTAGTCATTTGTTTCAATGTCCATCAAAATTACATTTTTAGCAAAACAGCATAAATGAAGTTTTTCTTATTAGACAATTCACTTTGAGATAGCTTTTGGTAAGATTCAGGTATTATGCTTGCAATAGAACATTGTTGCCAAGGTGATGGCAATTTAAACAATGAAATAAATATAACTGCAATAAATATGTTTTGAGAAGACAGTGCCAACTGTAATTTCCCTCTGTAAAAGGAACTCAGGGCCTTTGAAACAGCTAAAAAATCTCTTTAAGGTAAGTAAGTGCTTTCACACCACAGAATAAAGGGTGTGAGATCTTCAGATCTTTCTTCCTCAGAGTGTTGCTTGTCTTGAGAGCACGACTTAGCTGTTTAGTAAGCAGATCTTGTTGGCTGTACCTCCTATCCTGCTTACTGTAATGTCCTTTTTTATGTAGCAGAAACTTAAAACAACTGACATTCTATAGATGGAAAAGCAGTCTGCTCTAGCAAAGGATAATACAATATCATGTTCTACTATATGGTCTCCTTCCATGAATTTACTCCAGGCATCTGCCTAGACCCCAAAGGAGATCTCCATAGAAGGCCTTGGAGAGATGTGTTTTTATGCTGGTAAAAGAAATGAGAACATATACCTTATGTATCACTTCTTTTTTGAAAGGAAGATGTGTTATCTGGTGCATAATCTTTGTGTATAATCTAGTTCATAATACCAACATAACTGCCTTGCATTTGTACAGTGATTTAGACTTCACTGACCTCTTTTACATGCACTGTTTGTGTGAGAATTAAATTGTATAGCATGATATTCAGCCTTCAGAACAATCCTTGAGATGGGACACAGAAATTGGTGCTCACTACCTGGGTGATGAAATCATTTGTATACCAAACCCCAGTGACATACAATTTCCCATGTAATAAGCCTGAAAATGCACTCTGTGAGCCTAAAAGAAATGTTGAAAAAAAGACATTAATTTTACTTATTCCATTTTTGTGTTTGCTGTTATTGCTGTTGTTATTCAAATAACTTCTTTCCCTTAGTAAAAGAAAAGAACTTCAAAGATTGCTGGGTAGTAAAGGAGAACCAAAGTAGTACATAAAGTGAGATACACTTAGGCCAAAAAACTGATGAATTAAGAGTTAATATTTTCTTTTATTTTTAACTTTTAAAGTGTTATTTTCTACAGACCACTGTAATAGCCTTGGATCACCATGAATCTGTATACCTAACTAATTCAGGGGTTTGTACAGTCATTCTCAAACTTTATCATCACAAAATGAAATAACCTTATCTGTAAATGTGAAGATGCCAAAATTAGAAAGTGAAACCTTATCACATGAGACTGAAACATTTCTTTTCACAATGTTTCCAATAGATGCATTTTAAATGATAAACATGGCTAGCATAAATTATCTTATCTTGCTTCTTTTATCTTAGAGGCATTTATTATTTAACAGTGGTTATATGATCAGATGAGTGATGGTTAAATTGAATTTTTGCTCTCCATTTTCTGAAAAACATTTTAAAAGAGTCTCCTTTTTTCCCTATTTTATAATTTATTTTCTCTTATCTTGTCACTGTCTAACCAGTACAGAACATTTAACTTTTTGGTGATATCAACTATTGCTGTTGCTGATGATGCCATTATTTCTGCTGTACTTATTGTTACCATTTTTGAATACATGCTATGTGCCAGTCTCTTTAAAAACATTATTTAATTTAACACTAACAAGTACCTTGCACAACAAATATTACTGTAGCTTGAGAATCAACTTTTCTGAAGCTGCATTGCTATTGTGATGGCATGTTGAACACAAGATTCTTTATTTCCAAATTTCAGGCTTTTACCATATATTTATATGCTTTCAAGTAAATTATTAAATTTCATATCATATTTATATGCTTATGAGTAAATTGTTAAGAATTTTATAAATAGAAACTAGAAAGGAGCAATTGGAGTAATATTTTCCTTGCAATATGGTTTTTAAAGATGGTATTAAGCTTATTAGCAAATAGCATATAAATACTCCTCAAAGGAAAAACGGTTTTAAAATTCAAAAGTGAGGAAGAAATCTTCTTCCAGTGAAGATAAAACAGTGGGGCTGGATTTTCCCTTGCTGCATGAAACAAAATTTTTAAATATTTATAAAACAGTTGTTTTAAAGACATTGGGAAGTAGGCAACAAAGGATGATAATCTTAAGAGATTAGACACAAATAATTTGAGCCCTATGATTATCCCACCCTATTGTCTTAAGTTTCCAAGACACAGCACAAAGGAGAGGAAATGCAAGACAATCCTTGCTGTCTCCTTAAGTTGAGAAGAAGCTGAAGCTCAGGAGAACCACGAATGCTAGTTCGCAAGGCAGAGTACTAGAGGGAAAAGAGCTACAGAGAAATAACTCTGGAGGTCTGCAGGTTTCTCTTGAATTTTCACTTTACTGATCAACACATGCATGTGTGGAAACTACTTTCAGAAAGAATCACCAACAAGAATTAAAAGGAACAACCTTGATGCTCACACTAGATGAAGAACAGTTCCTGTACTCTGCTAAAGCAGAAAATCTCATATTTCACAAAGTACTCAGGTAAAGTACTCAGAGTACTTTTGCATCAATAAGGGGAAAAGAGCCCAAGATTAAATGCTACTGATAATATTTAACACTTTATAAGAAAGATCTGAAAGGATCAACTGTTTGCTTGTGGGTAACTTGACTGTATCTTGGGATGAAGCTCAAAAATACATATATAAATGCAAAAATATTCAGCACTCAATAAAGTGAAATTCACAATGTGTAGCATCTAAGTGAAAATTACCATTAAAAGTACCACCAACAGTGAGGAAAAAACAACTGAACAAAATTGACTTAGAAATGATGCAGAGGATCAAATTAGTAAATAGGAATATTAAACCAGTTAACTGCTCTCCATATGTGTCAGAGACTAAAAAAAGATTGTACATGGTAACAGACTATATAAAAGATATATTTTAAAAATAGATAAATCAAATGACTAGAGATAAAAACTACAATGCCTGAATGAAAAATGCACCAAATGGGAGTAAAGGCAGATTATACACTGTATGGGAATAAAGTGATATTACACACTGCTATTGGAAAGATTAGTGACCTTTAAAAACACCAAAAGAAGTTACTCAGAGTAAATAGAGGGGGGAAAAAGAAAATAAAAAAGTAACACAGTATCAATGAACTGTGGGAAAACATCAAGTGGCCTAATACACAGTTAAATAGAGTCCACAAAGGAAATAGAAGAGACATAGAAGAAATATTTTTTTTATTGCATTTTAGGTTTCGGGGTACATGTGAAGAACATGCAAGATTGTTGCATAGGTACACACATGGCAGTGTGATTTGCTGCCTTCCTCCCCATCACCTATATCTGGCATTTCTCCCCATGCTATCTCTCCCCAACTCCCCAGCCCCTGCTGTCCCTCCTCTATTTCCCCCCAACGACCCCAGTGTGTGATGCCCCCTTCCCTGTGTCCATGTGTTCTCATTGTTCAACACCCACCTATAAGTAAGAACATGCTGTGTTTGATTTTCTGTTCTTTTCGTCAGTTTGCTGAGAATTATGGTTTCCAGGTTCAACCATGTCCCTACAAAGGACACAAACTCATCGTTTTTTATGGCTGCATAGTATTCCATGGTGTATATGTGCCACATTTTCCCTGTCCAGTCTAACATCAATGGGCATTTGGGTTGGTTCCAGGTCTTTGCTATTGTAAACAGTGCTGCAATGAACATTCGTGTGCATGCATTCTTAAAATATTTCTTCTTATATTAGAAGGATTATAAATCATTCTACTATAAGAAGAAATATTTTAAGAAACAATAGCTGAAAATCATATAAATTTGAGAAAAATAAATTTAGAAGTCTAAGAAGTTCAACAAATTCCAACCACAACAAAAAAAAAAAACAGAAAAAACACCAAAATATATCACAATTAAACTGTTTTAAAACAATGATTTAAAAACTCTTGCAAGCAACTACAGAAAAAGAGAGGCACGATGCACATGGTACCAAATTTAAACAAACTGCTAGTTGAAAACAATGCAAGCCAAAACCAAGTGCAATAATATCTTTAAAATACTGAAAGAGGACATTCTCAACCTAGAATTCTATATCCAGCAAAAATGTGTTACTAAGTATCTTTGTTAAGGTATATGTGTATACCTTTACGAAGTATATGTGTAATTAAATAATTCAATATCAACAGACTTGGACAACAAAAAATGTAAAAGGAAGTTATTCAGGAAAAAAGAAAACTATAACATATACAAATCGGAATCTAGAAAAAAGAATAAAGAGCACTGAAAATGGAAAATCCACAGATAAATATAAAAGACTTTTTCTTTATTAGATTTCCTTAAAAGATTATCAATTATTTAAACAAAAACTCATAACAAAGCATTGCAGTCTATTACACAGAAAGACAGAATATGATAAAAATAGCATAAAATATGGAGTGAGAGGGAGAAATGAAAGTTCTTATAATATAAAAGAAATGGCACAATATCATTTGAAGACAAACTGTGATAAACTGGAAATGTATACTGTAAATCCTAAAGCAACCACTAAAATAATACAATAAATAATTATAGCTAATAACAATGAAGACAAGACAGAATCATCAAAAATGCTCAACTTACCAAAAGTAGGCACAAAAAGAGGCAAAACTGAAAACAGAATAGAAAAATAACTATAAAAAATAATAAAGATATAGATTTTAAACAAAAATACATCAATAATCAAATTAAATGCAAACATTCCAAACACTCTAACTAAAAGGCAGAGATTGTCAAACTGAGTTAAAAAGTAAGGTTCAACTAGATGCTGTTTATTAGAATCCCACTTAAAATACAACTACAATGAGAGGTTAAAGTATAATGACAGGAAAAGATTTACCATTCTAACACTTATCAAAAGAAAGAAGGAATGTCTATATTAATATCAAGGTCGATCTTTAAAAGAAAGAATATCACAAGGTGCAGAAGACAAGAAATAACTAAGATCAGAGCAGAACTGAAGGAGATAGAGATACAAAAAACCCTTCAAAAAATCAATAAATCCAAGAGCTGGTTTTTCGAAAAGATCAACAAAATAGACAGACCACTAGCCAGATTAATAAAAAAGAAAAGAGAGAATAACCAAATAGATGCAATAAAAAACGATAAAGGGGATATCAA